>WAAE01008154.1:0-25650 GCA_013400495.1 Nicator chloris
GTGTGTCTTTCACTATGAAGGGTAATATCTACATTGCAGCTATTGAAAGTTAGATAGGATAAATCCAACACTTTGTCTAAACTAAAATTCTAGACCATCTCTAACACTTCTTTGTAGACATTTAAGCTCAACACAGGCACTATAAAAGTAATATTTTTTCATCATATTTTTTTCTCATTTCTCGTGGACAGAACTATTAAGCCACTATTCACACAGTACCAAAACCTGGCCTTTACTGTCTTCTGATATCTCTAAAATACACAGTTTCTGATTCATTCACCCAGACTATTATCCAGGCTCTGCTGTCCTGCCTGTGGAGTGTTTTCTTGGGACTGAATAAATCCTATGCCTCCCCTCTACACCCAGATCTTTGCAAGGATAATTTTCTCTCTGAGGTTCCTCCTCTCTTTCATATAAAAGAAAGGCTTCTTAGGATTTTCCCAGCCAACAACAGTGTTTTAGTCCTGATTTGGCCCTGAAGCCAGCTTTGGACTTTGTTCAGATCATGTAGCTTGCTTGTACCTGGCTAGATTTTCAAAAAGCAGTTTTACTCTTTCTTTCTTTCCAGCCACTGCTAATGTTCGAGAACAACCTCTTATTATAAGTGCAAAACTTCCCAGTATGTCCTCAAACTCTTTCTTAAAACCTCTTTTTCCATAATGTTTCAACAGCCCCTTTGCTTCTTTGATAGTTTCCTGTGGCAACTGTCCCCTCTCCTGTTGACAAGCACTCAAATTTTTATTGATCTGCTGCTTCTTCTTCCACATTAAATCCAATTTGTCAGGATTTTGACTATGTTTTTCTTCTGTTTTGTGTGCAACTCCTGAAACACCAAGGTCCCAGGACACGTGTTCAAGTAGAATATATCTCCTCTAGCTCAGCAAATATGCCAGATTTCAGAAAATTGTCATGCTGGAAAGATCCAACAGTTATGAGGATTTTTACGAATATGTTCATGAACTAACTCCGCTATTCCAGTATTGATTTTTAGTAGTTATTTCTTTTCCCAGCAGAAAAGAAGTTTCACTTACAGAGCAGAAGAGATTGTCAATTTAGAGCACATTTATAAAAGCATACATGACTTGTCTTAAGGCAAAAGGCATTAAAGGAAAGAAAGTTCAAGTGTTATTGTAACTGTCAGTCAGAGAGGAAGGAAAGAAAACCCCACAAGTTTATTTAATTATTTTTATTTGGATTTATTTTGCATTCTTGATTAACTAAATCAAATAACAAGAAGAAGCTGCTGTGGATATTCTCCATCTGTCTTGGAGGTATAGGGATAATACTGTACGTGGATTTTCTAATTTCCCTTGTGGAAATAATGCTTTTAGTGCACAGTGCACTGAAGCAAAACAAAGACAGCAACAGATGCTCTCAAAGTGTTTCTTAAGTGGACAAATGGCCTTTATAACACAACAGAGACTCAGAGTGCTATTTATCAGAAGCTCTGTAAAAGCTGACATTCAACTTTATCTCGAGGAGTTCCACTTTTCTGTTGTAAGACTGCAATTAGTTCTGAAACATGTAAAGTCCTTACACAAGATCATTAAGGTGTTACATACAAGATCAACAATAATTGCTGAAAAGGCCAGTAAAATGTGCTAATTAAAGGTGAATGAAACAATGTAAAAAATTCAACTCTCACTTGCTTAGCTAGCTTCAATTAGTGAAAACACTGGTTCAAACAATTAAAAAATATAGTAGGAGGCTAAAAGGAAGTCATGTTAGCACAAGGAAAACACTGCTTCATTCCCTCCTTCATCTGCTTCAAAAGCACTACACTGATGCCTTTTTTTTTTTTTTTAAACTGGTGTATTTCTCATCTTGTGCTACTTGGATGGACCCAGTGCCCAAGTAGACCAACTATTTGTTATTCAAAAATCATTTGAAAATTATTTCTCTTTCCTTTGGTTCTACATAGGTATAGTGATGCTTTCAACCTTATTATGTCCACTTTATTACAAGAGATTCAAAACGAGATAAATTCAAAAGAAAGAGGCATCCTGTTCTCTTCTACAAAAGAAAAACAGAAGATAAACTGAAGTGATTATAAGATGAAGGCTGCTATATAGTAGAAATTAAATAATGTTCCTTGTAAAAGGAATCAGAACATGTTAAAACAGCAAACATAAGGCAACAAAATGTAGAACTAAAAGAGCCATATGTGTATCTGTGAGGGAAATCGCAAAGTGTAAATATCCACTCTTTTTAAAAGGTTTAAGCTAATGTAGAAGTAAAAATAATAATATGCTTAAGTCATGAGAATAGAGTCACTGCATGTTGTCACAGTGGTGTTGGTTTAGAGTTGCCCTAGTACAAGAGATACTGTTTTCTGACTTCATTTTTTTTTTCTCACAGTAATTCTTAGTTTTCTGAGCTTTTTTAAGACTGGATAAATAGTGATACATGTTTTTATCACACATAAATGGTCAATTGTTCTCAAATTCAATGTCACCTTAAATGTAGCTTGAACATGAGTAATAATGTGAGCATCAGTGCTTTTAGAGTCCTACAAGAGATTTTAAAAAGTATGTATTTGCAAGTTCAAAGAGAACTGAATGGAAGATGAAATTTGTTCTGATATGAAGAAGTCCTGGTTCACTGGGGAGGTCTCAGACAGCTGGAGGCCAGCCAATGTGGCACCCATCTGTCAGAAGGGCTGGAAGGAGAATCCAGGGCACTGCAAGTCTGTCAGCCTAACCTCAATGCTGGGGAAAGTCATGGAACAGATCACCTTGAGTGCCCCTGTGTCCAGCTCTGGGCCACTCACTTCAAGAAGGACATTGAAGTGCTGGACTGTGTCTGACAAAGGGTAACAAGGCTCGTGAAAGGTCTAGAAAGTATGTCTTATGAGGACAAGCTGGCAGAGCTGGGCTTGTTCAGCCTGGAGGAAAAGAGCTTGGTGGGGACCTTGCTCTCCACAACTACCTGAAAGGAGGGTGCAGCCAGGGGAAGTTCATGGTAGATAGTAGGACAAATTTCTTCACTGAAAGAATGGTTAAGCATTGGAACAGGTTTCCCAGGCAGGTGGTGGAGTCACCAACCCTGGAAGTGTTCAAAAAATGAGTGGACATGGTACACTGGGCTATGGTTTAGTGGGCATAGCAGTATTCAGTCTAAGGGTGGGCTTGGTGATCTTGTCTTGGAGGTCTTTTCCAGCCTTAATGATTCTAGGAATAGAAAACAGTAAAGTTCATAGAGGGAAATCAGTTTCATCTGCTTGAAATGGATGGCAATCTTCTGAATCTAGTAGCTCAGAAAGCCTGAGATTTAGTTCAATTTTTGTAAAGTAATGTAATTACCACCTTACACATTTTCTTAGTCCCCTTTTTGTTGTTCATAGTGTTCATATGCAAGTACTGAAATCTAACTAAATTCCCTGGATGCTGAGAAGCAGTTTGAGGGTAAAATGCCTTGAGGAACCAAAAGAACTAAGGAGTTAAATGGTTTCTCTGTAGACCACCCAGTAATGCAAGAGACTTGAATTGCACCAAAGCTGCTTTTGGAGATGCACACTCACTGAAGCAAGGAACCAAAAGATGAAATGAAGCCTAGATGAAATGCCAGCTGTCAGATCTAAGTGGTGGAAATCTTCCCAGCATGCAGAGCCTGGAACTGTAAAAGTATGCCAAAATATAACTGTAAGATGTAGCAGGTGGCAAGTCCCAGTTTGTTGTGCTCCATTTTTTCAGCTTTCTTATGAAATAACAATGTGTATTTTTTATAAAAGTATAGATAAGCAAAGGCCACTCTGACATCCCTGAAATTGTAACAGGTTACATGTGAATTCAGTTCTTTAATATTACCATCATGAAGCAGGGTGGCAGAAGGCCAACTATTGCTAATTGGGGAACAATAAAGCTAATTACAGCTAACTGCATCTGAACAGTCACCAGACAGCAAAAATTCTCTTTCATTAATGGCTGACTCCCATCCTGAATTTCATTTCAATTCAATTTGTTCTGAACAGCGAAAAGTTGGAGTAAAACAAAATCCTTTCCAAGGCAAGTCCAGGAACACCAGCTTACAGGCTTCTGTCAGCTGTGGTCTCCTGCTCTGGTATAACAGCCAAGATCCACAGAAACCAAACTGGTATCCTGGTTCCTTACCCAGGACAACTCTCCTGAGCTCTCATGGAGACTTCTCATGAAAATCTTTCATGTTTTAAAGATTAACACATTATGAATGACCCTTTCTCAGCTGGTCTTCAAACACTCCGGGTGCTACCAGACTTGGAAAAAACAGAGATGGGCTGCTAGACAGAGCTCTGTAGGACTTTTTTGTGGGAAAGAAATGTCAGATAAACTTCATATCCCCTGAGGTCTCAACAGGAATTGTGGGGCTAGCTAACAACCAAGCTTACTCTTGAGATACAGTAGAGTTTTCTCAAAATTTATTCTAATTATGACCCTGCTTCCCACTGTCTGTTGTAAAATGAGCTTGGCACATGTCAACTATTCTTACATTTACATGTCACAGACACAAAAGGTTCTTTTATTGTACATATGAAATATTTTTTGAGTGTAACAATGTTGAAATACAGCACATTAAATTAAACACAAGAAAGAGAACAAGTGGTCCCTCTATGCCACAAAGGTTTCTCCAGAAGGATCCATCAGTTTTCATCAGACATTTGCAACCAGACACATCTTGATGTCTTGAGTCCTCTCTCAAGGCCTCATGAGGGACATTTGTACCACTACACACTAACAGAGTAAAATGGAAAACAGCATGAATTCCAGAAGTAAGATTCAGTATGTTTTGGTGATCAGATTCTTGTCATGCATAAAAGTATTTTAAATCAGCTAATCCACTGAGTGGAGAGGACTGTTTGCTGAACTAAACCTATGTGAATAACCAGTTGAGACCATTTATATGGAAAAAGAATGGGAATTAATGTACATTCCTCACTTTTGCTATTGTTCAGGCCAGCAGTCATATGTAACTGACCTTAAAGTATTTGGCCAAGTAATGTGCTTATGAACACTTAAATTTTGGAACACAAATCAGTGGTTTGGGAGGAAACAGTATTCAGTAAGGCTTGTTTCAGGATATGGATCTTTACTAGCTTATGACAACTTCTGTGCATTTAGAAATCAAAAGGCAATCACAGGATCCGGTATAACTTTCAAAACCAATTAAAAATAATTCAAAATTCAGTACAATCTGGAGATGTTACTGCATAATGCATTAACATTTGGCACCGAAAGCATTGCAAAATTTTCTGATTAATAACCTGTAAATTAGTCCTTTCTCGTATTGACATGAGTGTTATAAACCCCTGTGTTGTTTTGAGCAGAGTGTATTTTGCCATTCAGTGCTCTCCTGGCAGGAAAACCAATTTTTTTCTTTTTTTTTGAAGACAGGACTGCAACTCCACAGCACACAATTTAGTTTCAATAGTGGGCACAGGACTTTGCTAACAGGAGACAGCTTTCATTATTTCAAATGCTATTCCAGGTGAATTGAATAATTTGATAGGAAATTTTGCATTTGTTTTCCTCTTTTTGCTGGGCTTCTCTGACAGGAAAATGGCCATACTGCCAGAGTAGAAGATAGCATCAGGAAAACAGAGCAAAAAAGAGAAAAAAATGCTGCAGTTCAGGTTAAGAATCCTATTCTTATGAAAACAGAATCAAAATAGACCTCCACCACAGAGGAGGTACCATGAGGTATCATTATTTACATTTTTAAGCTACTGCTATATCTAGATAAAGAACAGGGAAATTACTGGGTTTATTTTCCTCTGTAGCAAATAGTAGATTAAACACTTTTCCAACAGAACTGGATTTCAAATCTAACCCCAAGGCAAAAGGATTGTCTTCACTGAGCAAAGACCTTTTAGAGAGGGTTTTGATGAGTTCCTATGAGGTATTCAAGGATAAAAGGAGTGAAAACATGGCACTTTGCTCTTGGCAAAGGCCTGTTAGTGCAGGGGCACAGGGCTGACCTTGGCCCGTTCCCCTCTGGGTAAAATGAAGCCTTTTCTCTTTTCCATTCTCCCTTGGGCCAGCACCCACATTTTACAGAAAATAGAAAGCCATGAAGAAATTCATAGGAAAGGAGCTTAGTTACTTTTGAAAAACCCCTTGTGTTTCCAGTTCATCATTAGGAATTTTAGTGTATATCTGCATACGTCAAGATTGAATCCTCTCTAAAATATTTAAATAGATGAATCACATTAATAAGCAGGAAATACAGAGATAAATACAGCTTAGAATCTATGACAAGAGATTTAAAGAGTATTTTTGACTCTTTGCTACTTCCACAGGGCTGATGCTCAGGCTCAGCAATATGAAACAAGTGAACCTAATGATAATAATAACATTCATAGATTCTCCTTTAGCTTCCCACAGATCAGAAATGGAAAATAAAGTAACCCAAGATGGGTTTATAAACTACTTGCTTGTACTGAGAGATGTGTCATGGAACTTGGCAAATTTTCTCAGGTCACAGACTTTGCTACCACAGTGCAATGTGAGCAGTTTAACCAATTGAAGTAAAAATAATCATTTCCTATCCTTTAATCATAAAATGTTCCTAAACAGAGCACAGATAACTCCCGCAACATAGTACAGAGGCTTGTAAATAGGATTTGTTAAACACATGTGGTAAGAACACAGACTACTCAGTGGGTTTTAAGTTGAATTTGCATTTCCAAGGACAGCCTCAGATTATGCCTTTCACTTCCATAAACTGAACAGGAGGACTGGCAGATGTTTTCCAGGCTAATAGAAAAAAAAATTTCCTTGGTAGCATCATCTTTAATTTAAGGCTCTGCTTATCTAGTTTCTAAACCGAGAGAGGAAAACTACCTGAAATATTTTGTAGTTCCAGCTACTGTTAGAGTTAACCTCTTTGGGATGCTGAAAGTAAAATTCCCTATGCTCTTTGGAAGACAGCATTGTCTCTGAGACTCTTTCCCACTCTGAGATGTCAGTAATCATTAGTGTAATCTCCTCACTGTGATTTAAAGAAAGCTTGGGTTTGCAACGGATTGCAAGCCATGGACAATGGGAAGGCTGGAAAAGTTCATCTAGGCTTTAATCACAGCTGAAGTAATGCTAGCATTTAGAAGACATTTAACATCAAGGTTAGCAGATGAGTATTCCTGCAGGGTTCTGTTCATTTTTTATTGTTATTTTTAACAATTACAAAGTGTTTCAAAAGCAGCAAGAGAAGTTCAGCCTGCATGTAAGAATGCAATGATAGCTCTTTTAATCATCCAGAAATCATCTGCTTGGGACAGTGTGATAAATAACAGGCAAACTACCCAGCCAGTTCTTGGAAGCAAAACCCCTGCTCTGGAACAGTGTGAAACCACAAATACTATCCATGTGCAAACAAATGTGACTTACAGTTTATCATTTATAGTCGTGCTGCCCTGAAAATGTCTTTCCTCTTCCTGGATCATTAGCGTGTCTGAAAAAAATAGAATCAGACACATGTTAGAAGAGGTCGATAGAGGAGAAGCAAATGACAAAAATTAAAACAATAGGCTGTGTTATGTTTCCATGGAAAGGCAGCAAAGAAAAAAGAAAGTCCAAAAAAAGAACGACAAAAGGATTAAACAGAACATAACCAATATTTCAGTCAATGGTGGCAGGTTTCTCTTCCCTTTGGAAATGTTTCTCATGTGTCAATAGTTACGCGTCTGACCATGGGCAAGATGGGCATAGCTCACCCCCAGAATCAATCAGAGAATCACAGAATCAGTTAGGTTGGAAAAGATCTTGGAGATCACCAAGTCCAGCCTGTGACCTAACACCACCTTATCAATTAAACCATGGCACTGAGTGCCACATCCAGTATTTTTTAAAGTACCTCCAGGGATGGTGATTCCACCATCCCTCTGGGAAGCCCAACCACTCTTTCTGTGGAGAATTTTTTTTCTAATGTCTGGCCTAAACTTCCCCTGGCACAGCTTAAGGCTGTGTCCTCTTGCCCTGTTGCTGGTTGCCTGGGAGAAGATGCTGACCCCCACCTGGCTGCACCCTCCTTTCAGGAATTTGTAGAGAGTGATAAGGTCACCTCTGAGTCTCCTTTNACCCAGGGCATCTCCTCTCTCCTCTTTACACACCAATGTATTTATTTTATAAGTTAGTTTGAAGATGGCTTTTTTTCATTTCTCAAAGCCCCCTCCGTATGCTCAGAATTACATTAACCCAAGAGAAAAAGATGGTTTTGGCCCACTTACATGAGTGACAGACTATTACAGATGTAATTACACCCTGAGTCTGCATTTGCAGCATATTTTCCCTCACATCTCCAAAGCTTCTCAAATCTGAGACCTCTTCCAAGGAGATGTTGAGCTTGCCATTATCTTTAGAGACATGGCTGAGTGAGGAAAGCTAAGTGGACGCTGGTGTTTATATGGAAGCCTTGGCAAACAGAATCCAAGGCAGATTTTCACAAAATGTATTACCCTGCTAATTGCAGAAGTGATAAATAGTGGGTAATTGGGAATATAATACCAGTGGGCAAACACAACAGACAACTGTTGAGCATGCTATGGTGCCAGGAGAAAGTAAAAATAGGACCTGAAATGACAACGTTTACTTTATGGTAAAGGTTCAAGGGGTAGCTGTGTGCTGTCCACTCTGATTACACATGGAAATCCATTTTTGCAGTGTGCTGCTCTGGTTTTGTATGTGCCATCGACACATTTGCACTTAGAAGACGCAGAGCATAGTTTACTTTTTTCCCACATGCAATCAGTTTTGGGGGCTATTTTTACCAAGTATTAAAGCCATAAAATAAACATGATTCTAAATATTTGTGAATGATTTTCTTTTTTCCCCATGCTGTATTTATATACATTGTTTTACATTTTATTTTCATTCTGCTGGCTCCCATTCAGAAAAGGAGCTAAAGTGCAGAAAGGGTAATGAAAAGCAGATATCATCCAGACTGTGATTTTCTGCATTTTACCTTTTTTTTTTTTTTTCCAGAAATAACATTGGAAATAAGGATACACCTTCCTTAAGAAATTTGAAATAAAATAGAGAAAAAACCAATGCAAGTTTGTACAGAGATGATGCCTATTTCTTGTTCAAAAGGTTAAAAGTGGTGGGTTTCATCTGTTGTTCTGATAGCAACACAAAGATTTGTACTGAAAAAGAGCAAATTAGAAGATCAGGAAATAGGTCATAACCATGGGAGCTATTTCTAGCATTAGTCAAAAAAACAGTTGCAAAATTTCTGTGATGTAGCATTTGCAAGGGTTGTAGCTCCAGCCTGGAGGCCAAGGACCAGCCCCTGGTAAATGGCCACAACCCCAGTGAAGTCAGAAATGCTTCCCCAGTTTACGCAGCCTGGCCTTTTGTTTAGAAAATCCTGAAAAATATATATTCTTTAATTAAAATTACCAAAACACCTAGGCCTGGAAAACCCTTTACAGAGAAGCTGAATATTAATCTCTGATCCATGAAAAGCTTTCCCCAAGACTAAATCAAACAGCTGCTCTTAAACATCCATTGTTGAACGTGCCTCTAGCAGACAGCAGTATAAATTAACTCATGTTCTAGATGTTATATTTGAATTTATAAAAGATGTAACTAAACCACAAATTCTTCACTGGGCACAGTACCATGCTTAGCAATTGCTGTATGACCTAATTACCAGAATAATTTCATCTAGCTGTTTATCTCAGCAGAGCAGGCTTGGGGCTCCAGGATTTTGTCACTGCAGGGTGAGAAAGTGTTTTCTGGTGTAGCTGAGGACGTGGTTGCTGCTCAGTGCTATGGGAATCCTCAGGAAAACATGTTTTTGTTACATCTGGGGACTGTTGCTGGTATGTCTGGTTTCTGTTAAATGAAATCTTTTATCCTGTCAAAATGCAGCCACAGCCACATCCATTAGGGAAGGCAGAGTTTCCCTGTTTCCCCATTGCAGTGCTGGGACCCCTGGGATCCCAGATTTGTGTGTGTCACTGTCTGGTCACATCGTGCCACCTATTGGGATGTGGCGTGGGAAGAGACCTTGTCCTCTGTGCCTGCTCTGGGTTGCACTGAACATTACCTAAACGTTAGAAGGAAGTGGAGGTGAATAAACTTTTGGTGTTGAATGAACCTTGAGACACTACTAAAAATCTGCAGTTCAGACTTTATAACCTGTGTTAGGTGTCAACAGGTGGCAGACAGCACCTAAACTGACCATTAATCACCTTTTTTCAATGCCTTATCTTAGAGCATTGCACTCTTTTAGTGAATTATGTCCAAAGAGGGCTACATTTTTTACCTGTCTTCTTGTACATGAGATTGTCTGATAAATAGTTTCCTGACTATTTGTCAGTGTGTGTATGTAGGGCTTACATACATACAGAGGATTTTATGTTGTTTACTGATTATTGGAAAAAAGTTGTTTTAAATTCACTGCCAGTAGTGTCTGTGCACCTTTTGATTCATATATGGCCAGAGACCTTTGCACATGGCTGTACCACAGCCATAGCAGGGTGTCAGGGTTACTAGTCAAGAGCATTTACTTAGCTGGAGATGGGGAAAGGGAACAGGAGTTGTTTCTGAAAGATGCTGCCAAGAAATCTCACCAGACATGAGCTCTATGTGCAGCACCTTGCAAAAGGAATTCAGCCTCTCAGATCCGTGGTAAGGAAGGTACAAATGGCTCACTCATTAACTTTGTGGAACTATGTGTACCTGCCAAAGGCCACCGAATGACAAGAATTTTAACTTTGGATTTTTCAATTACACTACTTGGCAGGAGTATCCAAAAGATACATATTTTTTTTTTTCAGTATTTTCCTTATATTCACAGAACAGCAAAAAGCAATCGCACATACTAGCAAAAACACAGATTACACAACATCTGATAAATGGAATATGACTATTTTGCAGTTTTTCCCAGGATTCAAACCTGTGTGAAACAAATGAAGAAGTAGCTGTCATGCTGGGAGCCCTTCTAGAAAAACACAGATTTCAGAGGTAACACAGCTCAGCAGCATCACTGAGCACTCAGGACTTTGCTCTCCTTCAATTAATAAACTGGTCTTGGGCTATAACAATTGGTTGTTTCACAGCATTTTAAAAGCACAGAGTTTCTGATTTTAATCTAGATGGATGGCACATTTCATTACTACAGTTCCGATGGGCAGGACAAGAATTCTTTTTTTTTTAATGGTTTTCATAATCTATGTTATCTCATTTTTTTGACCTTCTAATCCTAAAAGTCAAGAGAGCATCTACAAAGCTGTATTAACCTCCCTTTCCACTCCAAAGAGCACTCAAAAGCTTAGATCCTGCTATCCCTGCAGAGTGAACTGATGGATGGCCCTTTGCACCAAGAAGAACAGAGTGGAGGTGATTGAAGACAGCCCTGAGGCACACGGATAGCCCAGCATGGACTTGGGGTGAATGACCTGCATTCACATACTGATTTTATGCTGCTGAGCTACACGTCTTTTGAAATGTCTTCAGGGACAGTGACTCCACCACTTCCCTGGGCAGCCCGTTCCAACACTTCACCACATTTTCAGTGATTAATTTTTTCCTAATGCCCAATCCAGACCCCCCCAGGTGCAACTTGAGGCCACTTCTTCTTGTTCTATCACTTATTTCTTGGGAGGAGAGATGGGCACCCATCTTGATGCCTTGGAATGGCTACCTAGAACAGAGGTTAGACAGAGTTAGGAGGATAAAGTGGGTATTTATTAAAGGCTTTCAATAGATACACCTTGGGCAGCCAAAAGCCTCCCAGAGGCTACACCCGAAATGGATGATCATGAGTTTTTCAGACAGGTATAAGTTTGGTCTATTTGCATGTCAGGGGTTAATCCTCCAATTACAGCTTCAGGTAATGAAGTCACATTCCCTCAGTTTGCCCCTCTGCAATTCACTTTTGTTTACACTTTTCAGGGTCTGAGGCTGTGATGGTGACCTTGGTTCTCAGGCCTGGAAGGATTGTTTTGTCTGACCAAAACTGAAGAGACCTTACTGACGCTCTATATGGAGTTCAGTTATACACTAATGCAGCACAGAATCTGAAAAATATAAAAGCTAAAAACTTAAAGCATTGACTGTGTTACAACCTCCTTTCAGGAGGCCTCCTTGGCTTGATTTAACAAAAAAAATGGTTGTGGAGGTGTGAGCAGAACTGTAGGCTGAATCCATGCCAGGTAAGAAAAGCAGGAACAGAGAGGTATTTTTGGTGAGAGACTACTGGCAGCTCAATGAGCCAGGAGGACAAATACTGCTATGACAAGGCAAATACTGGTATGACAAGGTATAAAACCTGAGGGGAAAAAGCAGGATGTAGGAAGATGGCAGCTCATCAGCACAAGGATCAGCCGAGGTCAGCCCTTCCCCCGGGCTGACATCTGTGCTGCCAGCAAAGGTGTGCAGGATTTCTCTCTAGAGACAGTGAGATATATCTGTGCTCAGCCTAGTAAGTTATAAGTCCTTGGCTTCTGCTGTGTGCATTAGCCAACAGAAAATTGCCCTCTTCTCTTAAGTGGGTATGTCCCTCTTAATGTCTCTGCTCACAGCAGTAGGTGATGAACCAGATGTGACCACTGGGAGAGGTTCATCACTGCTGCCTGGGGCTGTGGCAGCCTGAGGGCTACAGGGACTCCAGTTGTCCTAGCTGGAGGTGAGCCCAGGTCACCAGGTGACAGTCACAGCTTTCTTCCCTGCTCAGTGACAGGATTTCACTGCTGTCTTGATCTGAGGTGCTTTCTGTGGCTGGCCCTGAAGCAAGTCTGCCTTCAGCCACACGTTGTAGTGCTGGCAATTCAGTCCCTAGCATGAGTCTAGTCCACTACACAGAGATAAGGCCATAAAGAGAGGCAGAAGAACACAAATCCTGTTTTGTGCCCTGCTGTGTCCATAGTCCTCCTGAGCCAGGCATTGGGAGACACAGGTATTTCCCAGAGGTTACAGCAGTGCAATTCCTATTCCTGAGCCTGCCCAGCCAGACCAGGGTCTGGCTCTTGGTCAACATTCTAGGTCAAATTCACTGCAAGGTGTCTTCTACACATTGTGCCTCTTGTAACCCAGATCCTGAGCCAGCTGAGCTGCTTTCACATTAACACAACAGGAAATGATGCCCAAGGTATTGCAGAGATGAGAAATACTAAATCAAAAATGAAGACCTGTCTATTTCTGCTGTTTCTCTGCTTGGACAGAAAACCCTTATCTGGTCTCTCGTCTCAAGTCCCAAACCAGGCAGACAATCTCTTGGTTTCAGCATTTCAGACCCCATACTCACCTCTCCCCCCAGGACACCTTGCACCGACCGTGGCTCAAACAGCCAGCATGAACTAACAGGGTTTCCTTCAGTTTGCTCACAACCCTTTAAAGAGAAAAAAAGATGGACAAAATGTTTAAGTAGCAACCTTGAGAAAGAAGATTTCTTAGTTATCTGCTTTCCATAGAAATATTTGCATTGGATTTTCAAACTAATCTTAAATTACTATAAATAAGGATTTTCAAGTCTGTAAACTCCAATAGTTTGTACCTGCCAGAAGACTCAGAGAAACACTTGTACGGGTAACCACCAGACAACTTCATTTTGAGAAATTTTTCTTCTGTTCACTCTTTTACAAGGAATTAAACACTTGCTGTTGACCAGATTTAGTAAAACTGAGACCAGACTCTAAGGATGATCAGCTGCAAGAAACGAAGTGGCATATGTGGTGAAGTCAGCCTCTCTCAGCTGAATTGGAGTAAGTGCACACGGTTTCCATCTTCTGATAATGTGAACTAAAATACCCTTGTTTAAACCATTGTAGAAGGTTACAATGCATGAGTGAAGACAGTCAGTAAAATTGTGTTATTTCCATTGCAGTGGGATTCATTTCTACACGAGCAGCCTTCGTGCCTGGGCTTCAGGGCAGCCAGTTTCAGCTGACAGTGGCAACTTCTGGATGCTAAAAATGCTGACAAAGAACCTATACCCACTTTTCAAGCCTCCAGCCCTTTGCCTCAAATGAAAGCCCTGGTTTTAAAGTCTCTGCCATCCATTTTAGGGCAGTGTGTAAGGCAGTCACAGTCACAGAGAGGAATACTGGATGCCTTTCTTCTCAGCTTCAATCAGTGCTGGGTTTGCAATGGCCACAGGAGTTTTACAGAGCTGGGCTGCTGATATTCTTGTTTTCTCACCCTTGCCCAGCTGAGCAAGCTGGCTTTACTGTGATTTCCACATGGCCTGCACAAGGAGTTGGACACATCACTACAGCTTAAGCTTTAATTAAATCATTATAAGATACACCTTTCAGGAACTAGTCCAATTGAATCTTTTTCTTTAGGCATCTAATCTAAAGGAGCAACTCAAATGTTATTCTCCAGATGAAAAGTTATCCTTCTTGTTTTTTCAAAGACCTGTGAAATGTTCTGCTCTTGGTTTTTATGGCCAGGTAGCTCTATGGCATTTTATTGTGTCTTTTATGTGTTTAATGGTCCTTTGCTCACATCCACATCTTTCTTTCCACACGTTCATTCATTTCTTGGATGAAAACCAACAGAACTCCTTTACATCAAACAAAAGAATCTCTAATTTTATATGTAGCATTACTGTTTATACATCAGCATTTGCATACACATAACCATGCAGAGTATAATGTGCTATTTGTGCAATACAATATTATAGCAATACTCTGTATGACGTTATACATTTGTCTTTCTCAGGGCTGGAGAGGAACTTTCCTCCCTGTTGCCTGTAAGATTAGAGAAACTTCATTCAAAAAGTCTTATGATGGAGGGAGGAAGAGGGATTGCTTTTCTTCACTGCTCCAGCAGTGAAAATTATGAAGTAAAATAAAATTATGAAGTATGAAGGATAATTGATACACTGGAAAAATTAACCAGTATTTCTGGATTCTTGGCCTACCATAAGCTGGATATCAGTGCCCAAGTGAGGAGACTAATCTTTTTTTTTCTTCCTGTGGAAGCTGAAAACCCTGAGTTTCATCCCCAGTGTATGATTAAATGATTTAGTGAAGTGTTTTTCTTCTACAAATTTATTTACTTCCAACACAGTTTAGACCAGTGCCTCTAGTCCAGGAGCCATCTGTGACTCTCATGAAAGACAAGTCAGTTCCCAAAGAATAAATAGAAAAAGGGTTTATCCACTACAAATTTTTCAATCACATCCATTTCACTTAAAGATTAAATTGTAACCTGGAATTTGACCAGTATTTCTATTAACTTACCCCTTCATCTTACATCAATAAAGCAATT
This sequence comes from Nicator chloris, assembly GCA_013400495.1. NCBI lineage: Eukaryota > Metazoa > Chordata > Aves > Passeriformes > Pycnonotidae > Nicator > Nicator chloris. Next base: position 15,192 of record WAAE01008154.1, read on the forward strand.
ATTTTAACTAATGAAGATAATGGATTACAAGACAATAAAGGACAACTAAACGAAGAAAACTATCTATATTAAAGTTGCACAGAGAATATCAATTTGCTTAGTTTTGAAAACATGGGGTATGAGTCACTGCAGAAAAAGTTAAATGTTACCCAGAGAGAAAAGAATTCTAATAAGAGATGAGTTTAATGGGTTACATGGCCTTGATTCCTCCCTCTTACTGTTTCTTTGTCCTAAAACAAACCTGACAGTATGTCTTCTGATCATCAGGTTAATGAAAGATATGTGTATTGTGAAGGTTAAATAAGAAGGTTAAAGAAGTTTCAGCAGGAAAGCCTGAAGCAATTTGAATTTTTCTTATGCTTCTGATTCCTAATGCATCCACTAAAGAGGCAATTTGACAAACATAAAGCACTCGGGGCTCTTTGTCCACAGTTGTCAACTGTTTTTTGTTCAGTAAAAGCCCAGTGGAAAGAAAGGGCTTAAAACAGTCATTTTGTTAGCACAGAACTCGGAATTAATCACACACATCTGTACCCAGTGGTGCTTTTAGCACTGTTCTTTGGAACTGCAAATCCCCCACACGAGGAATGTGCAACCTACACGTGGGAGCTCATCCGGCTGCCCCTACTGCTGCTGCTTTTAGAGTCACCAGGGGAACACGAGGGGAAAAGGGTTTTAGAAACAAGCAACCAGATTATGTGAAGTATTCTTTCTCCTACTTTTTGTAATGAATTCGTGTTTCTGAGTGTAAACATAATTTTTTATGCATCTATTTTTAAGTTCTATTTAAAAACTTAAATAGAATTGTCTACCAACATGCAAGAGGAAAACCCTCAACCTATAGCTCTGTGAACATCATTTAAATCTGTGGATTTACAGAACAATCAGCAGGAAGGAAATAACTCAGTGTTTTATTTCCTGATTTTTTTTTCTAAAATCTTTGATCCTTCACTCCATTCATGCAGAAAATAAGGATACATAAGAGCTGGTCTATCAAGTAAGACCAGTGGTTCATTAAATTTCTCCTCTTCCAGTGGAGAATGCCAAATGCTGGCATGAGACTTTGTGACAGATAATTATGGATGTCGTTACATTGTTTTTTTGTTTTGAGTGTTTTGGGATTTGTTTGGTTGTTTGGTTGGTTTTTTGTGGAATAACCAACCCACAAGGAACTACCAACTTACTGGCATAGTTCAATGGCATCTATGGAAATGTTTGGAGACTTCCCAGGAACCCAAGGCAAAATGGAAACTGTAAAGAGTCTGCAGAAATTAAAGACAGCTGCAGGAAATGGACAGGCCTTGGAGACCCTCAGAGGAATTTCCTTATGGACTTATATGACTAACTTAGTCCCACATTTAAAAGATGAAACATTACATTTAGGAACACTGATTTCCATACAATGACAATAAAAGTTTATTATTTGTGTAGGACCTTATAATTTTTGACATTTTAAAATTATTTAGTTTTGTTGTTCTTTAATGCAAGTACCTCTTAGCAACTAATAAACAAAAGATGATTATCCACTTCTGCTGACTCTCACAGGTCCAGGATAGGCTCTGGGTGTGGCATCTGGATTCCCATTTAGACTGGCTCGTAAAAGCTTTCCAAGAGAGAATTGGCTGCATTTTTAATCCGAGTCAAACCTTACCTCAGCAGTAAGATGTGAGATCCTGGGGAATGAATTTGCTTGGGAGGAGTCTGTAATGCTTCCCAGGGGTTCTGGGCACAGAGATTTTCTTTGGAAAGAAATGATCCAACAAAACATCTACTCCTTGGAGACTAAAGCCCATTATTATATATGGATAGGTGTTAAACTTGTACTAGTTAAACTTTATTTTTCCAAAACCAGCCAGCAGGATTTAAAGAGGTGTTAGTCATTAAAAATCTCTGATAGGAAAAAGAAGCAGCTCTCTTTGGATCATTGCAGCTCTTGATCGTTTTCATAGAATTTAACATGTAAAAATTGACTGGATTTTTAAGAAAAAATATGCTGAGTTCAGTTGTCAATGCAACTTACAAAAACCCCTTAAAATGTTAAATGCATATTCTTAAGAACAAAGTTTGGCCTTGCTTCTTTTGGATTATTAATAATTCATTTTCTTGTTTTCCAGAGGAAACGGATTTTGCAAGAGCAGAGAGCTGAAACTTGCTTTCAGACCTTCTAGCTCTAGTATGGTAAGGGAAAGATGAGCTGATATCAGGTTGCACCAACAGATGGTAAAACCATTATCTTTTAAAAATGCTGGTAAGAATTAAGGAGTGGAGTCTGTTCTGCAAAAAGAAAGGAGAGAAAAAAGGTGGTTTGATTTCTAGAGTTTCTCCTTGCAGAAACTGATTGAAGACACTTTGCTAGCAAGAGCTGTTCAGAAGATTGAGATTGTCGCTCAACATCAGATCTTTCCTATAGGCTCATTACATCTACCTTAGAAGCATGCACCAGGATTTATTCTTCTTGAAAGGTGTCCTATTATTAGGGGTTTTTTCCTATGTTATCTTTTTCTCTTCTATGTTTTGATTCCATGATTCTGATCATATTATACATTCTCATGGTAGCTCCTCACAGTTGCATGCCTCTGCCTGTTAAATGAGCATTTTCATTCTCTGTCCTTCCATAGTTAATGGTAACAGGTTCCACAGCATCCCCCTTCATTTTCACTACAGAGTACACATTTCCAGCCTGTTTTATGCCTCAGCCCTTTGTAGTTCCATTTAGAAATATATTTGCAAGACCTGCTAGTGAGAATGCTCCGTGAAGCCATGTCAAAAGCCTTTTTACAGACACCACCCTGGTATCTTCTGCTTGTCTTCCATTCACAGAGCTTCAGGAGGAAGTTTGAACAGTCTGACATTATTTGTTCTTGCCAAGTCCGTGCTGGCTGTTGCTCAGCTCTGCCCTCAGCTCCCATCGTTCTCCCTCCTGCTCTGACTCCTGTGCAGTTGCTCTCGCCTCTGCAGCTTTGCTTCCAGCACACTGAGGTCCCCTCCACTGACAACACTTTTTGCTGTCTGTAGAATGCAGCTATCATTCCCTTGGTTTGTCATCTGCACACTTTGACTTGCATTTCCTTTCTCCCCCCATTTTTCTAAATATTTTAATGTTTTTCTATCATTTGAGAAAACTTATGCATTCATTCTTTGCCTCTAATTATATTCCATCTCTCTGACTGCTCCTTCAATTTTTCAGTTTCTGTTGTCTATATTTTCTCCTCTGCTTCTAATCCTTCAGACCACCCTCTGACTTCTTTCTCCTCTTCCAAGTGCCCTCACAGCTATTTATATCATCTTTAAAATCTATCCTTTAAATGCCATTCTTGCTCATTCAAAACAACAAATGAAAAACCTCTTTCACCTCATCTGCATCACATTACCCTCCACTGCTGAAAATGAATAAACTTTTAAATATCTTTGTCACTTCTGAAAATGAAGAGGGAAGATTAATCACTTTTACTGATTTAATTGGGGACCTATGAGTACTATGGTAATCCAGGATTAGCTTCTTGAGGTTATTTTTTAAAGCATGCGTAACCATATTCCTATTTGCTAGTTTGACAGATCACAGCAACATAGTCATAACTTTTTACAAATTGCCAATAATCCCAAGGCTTCTCTCTTCTAAATAAGGCCATTCTGAGTTTCCAACTCCTATGAAGTAATTATGTTTTGTACTTCATTTATAATGAAAATGGATGAATTCAGTCTAAAGAAGTAGGCTTTTTCAAAGGAAATCAGACGGAGAGAAAGTAGCTTTGCAATCTGAGAATTCACACAAAGCAAGCAGCTGATCTTGCCTACACACACTGGGAATTTCTGTTAAAAGGAAAGGTCTAATTACACTTTGCACTTTGAAACCAAATAATTCAGCTTTGTTGTAAAGTGACATAATTTTTCTGAAACTGCTGACATGGGGCACAATGTGCATCACTTGCCGTCCTCTCACCTCCGATTTAAAATGATTAAAATATAATAGAATTTTTTGTTTAATATTTTACATCAGAATTTTGGCAATTTCTTTTGCAGCATTGTGTCATGGAAAAGGTTTAGAGAAACATCAAGCCAAGCGAACTAATGAAAATTGAAGGGCTTGTTTAATTCCCCTAAACTGTGGTAATAAACTCAGAGCAATAGTATTTATGCTTCAAAAGTATCATTTGAAGAATTTCCAAATGGTATTTTTAAAACCTGACAGATGACCTAAAGAGGGAAATCCACTTAAATGATATTCTTTTAAACTAAATGTCATTCTCACCATTCACAGCAATATTCTCCATTCCCATATCAGAGATTCTGTATCGGAATTTTTGTAACAGGCCAAAAAGCTCTACAGTCAATGCTGACTGTATCAGGGATGCAGCTCATGGCTGGGGATGCAGGAGAGAGCTGTGTGCTCCAACAGGAAGGTTTCTCACAGGAAGGACGTACAGCTGCACTCTTCAGATTTTCCAGACAGGAAACAAGTGAGACCTACCTGGCCCCAGTCCTTGAACAGGGAAAACTTGCAAATATCATCCGAGAAACCTGGGTAGCAAAACCCACCAGGGTATTAATGAAGAATGAAAAAGGGTAATTTTAGCCAGGATAGTTTTCTAAATCTTATCTAACTGTATATTAATAATTGATAACTATTTAAAATGTTTGTTGTTTATTTTTTTATCCCATTGAGGTATGACCTTTCTATCATGTGGTAGTCCAGACTGATACTTTCTGTCTTCAACTCTTTTCAGTCTCATCATCCTTTATTTAAAACAGACTTCTTCAACAATTTTTATGCTGTAATTATGAATTTAGAAGTTTCTGATTCTGTATAAGGACTTTAAGTGGCTCCTTCAAGTGGCTTCATACTTGGCAAGCAGTGCTTTGTTCCTGACAATATTTCTAATATTCATGGATTTATTAAGGTTGGAAAATATCTCCAAGATCATCAAGTCCAACTATTGACCCAGCACTGCCATGTTCACTAAATCATATGTACAAGTACCACACACACACCTTTTGAAGATTTCCAAGGATGATGATTCCGCCCCTTCCCTGGGCGGCCTTGATCTTGTTTGTGGTTTTACTGCTTGTCTCTTTTTCCTTTGTCTTACTGCCATGGACTCTGAGAAATGTTACCCCATGACCTCCACCCCCTTTCTAGTAATGGGCAGCATGAAGTTAAACCTCCTGGTGATTGGGTCCTCCCCTTACTCTTGGATTCCTCTCCCTACACTTGGGCTCTTCACCAAACACGGCCTTCCATGCTGTGTTGATTCTTGTGTCTCAATTTAAAGCAGCCTGAACGGCAGAGTCAGCCTATTCCTGCAACCAGGCTGCTTCTGAGCTGACTGAAAAGCAATCAGGCGTAATTGTCTGAAAAATCCAAGCTTTAAATGTCTTCTTGGTCTTTTAGAGTCAGATCATCAAACAGCTGCACGGCATTAACACAAGTGCATTGCAAAAGTTTATATTCTGATGAAAAGAAAAATTCAGTTTTGTCCTCATCTGGCAGAATTGTCAGTGATGAATGACAAAGTGTGGGGAAAATAGACAAACAAAAGGACAAAGAGAGAATCTGCTTCTCTCTGTGTTTACAACAGGACCAATGAATTATCCCATGGCAAGGCTCACTCCACCTGCACAGGAGGGACTTGTTCTGACAGTGCACCCTCTACCTTGGGACAGGGCACTTCAAGGAAGGGCCTGCTCTACTTTCAAGCCCTGTGCATAATTTAAATTTAAATCCAGTATCACATATAAGACTCTCAGGCAGATCTACAAAAAAGAACCGTGCACTTGCTGAAATGAAAAGCATTTATATATCTGTTCAGATGCTACATTCCCAAAGAGGCAACATGTTCCTTAAGTTTCCCTGTTCCAAATGAGGAAACTTTTGGAATGAAATCTCCTAGTTTCCAAAAGCTCCACAGCCTCAAAGTCCACATGTGCTTTGGCCATGCCTAGAACAACATGTCTCAATACTGCTGAGCAATTAGGCATTTAGGCAATCCCAAAGTTTTGAAAATACCCAGAAACTCTTCTGAGGCTGGATTTAGAATCCTGTTCTGAAAACCCTGACCTGGGCTGGACTTCTGCAGTGCTCTGCTGTAGAGATGGGATGGCCACACTGCAGAATGGGAGGTGAAAGAGAAACTATCTGCCAGGGCATCTCAACCCAGATTTTCTTATTGATAGTCCTAATTCACTAGGTTAAAAGATAGACTGGTTTTGTGACCTGGCTTCTGGGAGGAGTGCTTGGATGAATGGGGAAAACAAATGTGCATCATGCATATTATTAAAAAAAGGGTGAATTGAGAAGAGGACAACTATTTTTTACCCTCATAGTTCACCTGGGACCAAGGTCATCTGCTCTTCAGTCCCTGATCCTAAGAATATATACACAATCTGTTTCAAGATCTTATGTTCTGGCTTGTAAAAAATGTGTTTTTAAACCCAAGAAGTGTTGGACTACACAGTGAATATGCACTTAAAATTGCTGCATTTGGGATGTGATCATTTTTAAAGAAGATAACATCTGTTTGAAAGCTGTTTGAACAAAAATTGAGCTCATGCATTTTTGGGAACTTATTAAATAGCATAAGACAAATTGTCCTTCTTTCATACAAAGCTTTTTTTCTCTTTAGAAGGAAAACTACAAGCACTATACAAAATGAAGCCAAAGGCTGCTAACACTTCCATTCTACAAATAGTTTTTACTAGTAATTGCTGGATCAAGCTGGCAATATTGCTTGTGTGTGCCCACTGAAGAAATAATAATAATAATAACAATAATAATAATAGTAATTATGACTTTTTTAAAATAATACATATCACTGTCCCTGTCTCTGCAGGCTTCTTTTGCTTCAGCAGTGATAGACTCTGCACACACAGCTGGATACAATAAGATTTCAGCCTCCTCTCTACAGTATGTTTTAAAACTGGAAGGTGTTTTCACATCTGTACATCAATTGAGTTCTGCAGGTCTGATCTTAAGAAGGGGAAATAGTGAGAATTTCTGCATGGTTATTGCAGCTGGTATGTAAGAATCAAAGGATCTTTGTTTTTACCTTAGATATTTTAGGCTTACAAGGATTCCACTGTAAATAATGTGCAATAACTAGCTCAAGATCCATAATAAATGTAGTAATTTGTATCTGTAACTCAGACATAATGTGTGTGCACATTTTCCTTCCCTAGAGGGAGAGACACCCTTGAAGACTCCTTTGCAAAGGAATGTCCCACTCACCCCATTCAATTGCTTATGTTTTGTCTAATTGCATATACAGAAATACATTTATATCTCTTTACATATAAAATTCTAAAAAAGCCTTTCAGTCAGAGTGAGAAATTAGTAGTTTCTCCTGATAAGCATGTGATGATATGTTTGGTATATTATTTAGATTATATATCAGTATAATGATCTGAAGACAAAAGTGGGTGAGACTCCAATTTACATGGTACTCTTGACACCTTCAGCAGTCTGAACTGAAAAATCTCAAAAACCCCAAACCAGTCCTAGAAGAAGGGTGTCTCAGGTGTGACCCAGAGGAGTCTCAGGCTAAGGATACAGAGAGTGGATCCAGCACTGTTTTGTCAAGGCAGGCTGCACTGCCTGCCAGGACCCTTTTCTTGCTGCCCTCCATAGACAACATGCACCTAAGAAGTTAAGCACATTGAATCTCCTGGAGGACTGAGAGTCCTCTTCCTCTCCCCATTGACAAGACAGAGAATTTACACATTGTCCACCAGAAAACTAAGAGTAGGAGAAAATTAGTTACTTGAGTTTGTGGGTGAGTCTCACTAAATGGAGGCAGTGGCAGCAGAGATGCATTCTCCTGCAAAATGAGGAAATAGAATTGCTGTGGCTTTATGCTAGCAAGATCTTCCTTCACTGACTCCATGACTATTTTTCTGACTTATTAAACCTTTCTTTCTTTTTATCTTTCTTTTTATCTTTCTTTTTGAAACATAGTTCTGTAGTATTTGTACCCAGAATATTTTCATACATTCATCTGTCTGCCTGTAGATGCTCTTCTTTTCTCCTAGGTCAGTTTGCACCAAGATATCAGTATTTCACTATTTTTGAAGTTTCTTCCTTATTAGTCACAGGGCCTCTAACATTGATGTGTCCAGCAGTGAGGAAGTAGAATGGGGACTGCAAGCTAAAAACCTGCTCAGGACTTCTTAGCTCTGCTGGGACCCACAGCTTCAGTGCTGGTGAGAGATCTGGGGAGCAGGAGCTGTTTGTAAAGGGGCAATGAGGTGCCTTTGAGTTTTGTGATAAATGGCATTATTGGGATGAACAGCCTTTGAAGGTCCAGGAAAAGCAGTAAAGCAAGGGATAGGTGAAGGAGGCAGGTGAAGGAGGCAAGTGAAGGAGAGAAAAAAAAAACAACAAAAACTGGTACAGCCAGGCCCAAATAATAAAGCTTCTGGTAATATCCACCCTTGAGCATGCTTCAAAGCTGGAGAAATTCATCACACTCATGCAGTAGCATAACTATTCTTCATATTGTATAATAAATGCTGTCAGCTGCATAAAGTGACCACATTTGCAACCCTCAGGGAGAACTGGACTATTTTCTCATCACAAAACACAGATATTTATTGGACAAAAACAAATTATGAGACTTGAATATATTTATTTTAATTTGTTAAATGTTATTTTGTGGACTTGAAGGGATTTCCTATATAAAAATATTAATCAGTGGGAAAACCTTTTTTTTCTGAGAAGTATTTTGCACTGTTAAAAACATTTGCTAACAACATGAGCAAGCAAACGCAACAGCAACTTTTCATTTTCTGTCAAACTCGAGTTTCTGATGCCATTTTCCTTTGCCAATATGATCCACAAGAGCAAGCCAAAAGACTGAGTTTTTCAACTTCTTTAGTTTAATAAATTTCTAGTGGCATGTTCTCATTGTGGAGCACAGGTACTGCAGTTTGTGTTTGACAAGTATTAGCTTACGTTTTAATTCTGGGACAAAACCTTAGGAACACCCAAGTGCTTGGGAATTGCAGTACAGTCAGGCATGCAAGAGCAATGTCCAGCATTGTTCAGGCTGCGCAGAGCAACAAAAGTTTGGTTTACTGTGAACCTGCCAGTACTGTGAATATCTGAAATGGTCAAACCTTCTACTCAGATGAAGAAGAAAGGCAATAAAACCCCCTCCTCTGAAGTACGTGTTCTCTCCCTCTACTATTTAAACCCTTTCCAGCCAAAGGAGCTAAGCTATCCACTGTATAAAATGTTAGGCTTTGCCGTATTTGCTTTGACATAACTTTGTTTAATGGCAGTTTTCCATTTTCCGAGTTCTGAAGGATCTTGAAGCACTCCACAAATCATAATACAAACTATTTACTGAGGTTACTCTGTTAAGCACCCAGAGGCAGCTGTCTCTAAGGCTCTTCACTGCTTCTTTTTACCCACTAAATCTATTTTGACCTCACAGTTGGTTTTTTTTTAATTATTATCTTCTGAGTCTTAGTATGAAAATACTCTAGACAGTAAAATTCAGTCCTTAAATATGACATTAATATGTACCACTGCAATACCTTATCTTGAAACACTCAATTGGAATTAAAAGTACTTACCTGCTAATACAAAATAGTTCTCCCAACATATTTCCTAGGAGAGAGATAAGGGAGTAGAAATGTCAAAACATCTATTCCCACATGTTTTTAAACTTGTGTGTTTCTCTTGTTCCATTCACTGCACATCATTTCCTTGTTTTTCTCTCACCTGTCTCTGCAATAATCCAACACTCAAAAGACAAGGTGATAATTCAGCCCATTTTTTTATTTTAGTATTAAAAATTCAACTTCTCTGCTACACCTACTTTACAGAGCAGGTAGGAAACTTTCACAAGTTTCACCCCTGTAATTTTCCTAGTAGTGACTTTTAAGTTCAAGACAACTCAAGAGGTCTGTAGTTCCTGCCCATATGAAGTTTCTACTACTTTTCACTATTTATTACTCACTCACACTTCACCATTTACAATCAGAACTTTGTACTTCTCATTGTGCTTTTCAGAACAATTCAGAATTCCTGAATGTCTACTGTACTGCTTGTACCCTTTCATACTAGTTACTTTTTCCATTATCAAATACTGCCACTTTTCCCACATAACCACTCCATTTGGATGCATGATACAATTATTTTCTAAATGGCTGACAATAGTATCACAAACCTCAGCAAGGTGAACCCATAAACTTATGTCTTAAAAGAGAGAAATGACCAAATTACACAGTGTGGTAGACATATAAATGGAGATAATTTATGAATCTTTCTAGGCTGTGAGCACAAAGAAAGGTAGTCTGGCACTGGTTTGGTGTTATAGGCCACCCTTTAACAAAGCATGAAAACTCACATCCTCTTAGGGAAAAAAATAATAATAATTTTAAAAATTTATCCTTAGATAACTGCATTTATAGCAAAAGCATATATCTATCTATCTATTTAAAATATACCAAAGGCTGTTGT
>WAAE01008155.1:0-13338 GCA_013400495.1 Nicator chloris
TTTTCTTCTTTTTTTTTTTTGGTGATTATATAATAGTAATCTCTGAAGCCTTGAATTGTTATACTTGCTTACTGTTAGGATTCCCTTGAAGCAACATTTCTTGAAATGTCTGCCTTTTTTTAATTGGAAGCCATTGGTTTAATCTAGTGTGTATATTTAGAAGAAGGATGGAGCAGAAAGAGGAACAGTGAGGAGTGGAAAATATAGAGTGTAACGTCTTGCTCCATTAAATGCAACTCCATTTTCACTGCTCACTCACTCAGAAGCGATCTGTGACACACAGGGTTATTCCAGTACAAATTACCATTCAGCAGAGCTTTATGACAAGATGTTCTAATGGCAGTGCATTGTCATAATGTCACTGCAAAGCTTGGATTTGGCAGATGTCATTTCTTTTTGGAGACATGTGATAATAAGAACAACCTACGAGTTTCGCAGTGTAAAAAATCAAAGTAACCAAGGTCTTCAGCTGACACTGTGGCACTGCCAGAAATCCAGCATACATTTGTATACCCAGAAAGCAAATGGGACAAAGCTTGCTAAGATAAACCTCTGCATTAATTTGTCAAGCAAGCCAAAGATATTTAGTTTCATCTTTTATATCATGCTTTAATATCTAATATAGTGTTAGAAATCAAAGTATCTAGTGAACTATTTAAAGTTGTGACTGAAATTGTAATCATTGACAAATGATTAAAGGGCTTCTTTGAGACTACAACAAAATATGCAAAATGCCACTGGATTTACAGCTTGTGATGGGATTGAGGCTGTAGAAACAAATAGGTGATTTTGCAGTTTCTTCAGGCTGGAAGTAGGATACTCATCTAACAAACAAGTTAATTTCCTTTTTGGCTAAAAGAAACTGTCATGTTATCAAAAGTACAGTAAGAACAAATAGAGGATTATTTCTAGGAAGTAGATAAGAAGAATTCAGAGAATTTCCAGTAAGTGCATACTGTGAATCAAAAAGAAGAAATAAAAGTAGTGTTTGGAGAATTCATTTACATTAAATAGATTTTTAAGAACAACAAGTTTTTCTGATTTGTCTGTGAATATATGTTGGAGTTACAAGTCTAACTAATGAAATGCTATTTTATAATACACACAGTTCTATATGTTTTTTTCAACTATAACACATAGCAGTGGCAAAAGTATAGAAATTACATACCAGTATGTCAAAATCAACATGACCATGGAAAACTGACGTGTGTGATAAAGGTATTGTTAGTGAATGGCTTACCTACATTTTAAGTGTGAATTGAGTGCTGTCAAAGGCATAGTTTCTGGTCACTCAGTATAATTTAACTAGTTTTTAATTTTGGGCGGGTTTGTTTTTTTGGTTTTTTTTTTTTTTGTTTTTTTGTTTGTTTGTTTGTTTTTTTGCTTCTATTACAAAGAACAGACCTTTCATTTGGCAGACAGATCTTTGTGGACACTTTTTAATAGTATATTTGTCTCTTTCAGACAGAGAGACATTTATCACTATATTCCTGGCTCATGAATATAATATTGTGTTGCGAACGACTCCTGCTAATTCACCTTGTAACAGTAATGACATTTGGATTTTTTTGAAGGTGTAGCTTGATTGCTTTCAAGGAGACACAGAGAGATTTTAACATTGATTGACATTGCTCATTCTGCTTTGTTCCTTGGGAAGTTAAAACAAGCTTAGTTGAACTATCTGGTAAATAGGTAAAAAATATCAAGACATTTTTTTAATGGTGGGGCAAGATGACACTTCTGTCTGTAGAGTGAAATTTCTTGAATGATTTAACATTTCTTCCTTTATTCAAAGCAGAGCTAGGGTATTTTGAGTAAAATTTCAAGGACATTAAGAAAAGGCAAATATTTTCTTCACTCTAGGATAACACTAAATCAGAAAGACACAAATAAAGGTTAGTACTGAAGAACATAGCTACTGTGAAAAATTCCATGTGAAATCTTGGAGGTTTGGTGAAGTTGGAAATACAATCTTACATTGGCAATGCCTCAAATAATTTTTAATCATAGTGAGGCTATCAGCCTCAAGTCTTCTATGCTATATTTATTGTAGTGCTTTACATATTCGAGGTACACCAGTTTCTAACCAGAGAAGATTAGGTTTTTTAATATAAATTTTGGAGCTTTTAAATTTTTAAACATCAACTGGCTGAGAAATCAACAAGCTAAAGGTTATTTAAAGTGTTACAATTCATGGGCAGTATGCACAACGGAAAAATAGATTAAAAGCTAAGCCATTAATACAATGCTTTTGTAATGAATCATACACATATACAGAAAAAAAGGTTTTGCTAAAATCTGCCTTCCTTTGTTAAAAACTGTGTTCTAGTTTTAACACAATTTCCTTAGTGGTACTTCAGAGATAGAGGGAGTTGTGTTGAGAGACAAATTACTAACTCATTTTACATCTTTAACTTACTCGAAGTCAGCTTCTTCATTAGGTTAAAAGCCATAGTCAAGTTCTACTTTTAGCCTACAAATGTGATTTTGTGTGTGTGCTTGTTTAGGACTTTCCTGTCTGGTTCTAGACACATTAAGGAGAGTCATTTATGAGCTCTTTATGAATAAAAGTTTTGATTTGTGTTCCTTCTATAATTAGAAGTTTTCAGTGTATATTTTGCATACTAAATAATTCCAGTTCATGTCTAGCAGTTCTCAGAGTGCTTTGTCTTTTCAACTGGATTTGATTAATGTGTCCAAAGATACTTAGAGAAACATCAGGATTGATGAATAAGAACAGACTTCCACTGAGTGTGATTTTTTGAACTGTGATTCAACTTGTGATTGATCACAAATAACTGTGGTTGAACTGTGATTTTGGCTTGACTGGGGGACACTGTTGGGAGTCACACAGACTGAAAAATACTAAAGCAGTATGCAGGAGAATCATGTTTTCACAGATGGGATTGGTCAAGTATATGCACTGTATTTTTTTCTTTCTTATTCAGAACAATATTACATGGAAATATCTCACTAGACAGCCAGAAGTACTCCAAGTTTGTAGCTATATCAAAGGTGTCAGCACTGATCTGCATTCTTTGAGGCTCAAAGTCATAGAAAAGAAAACATACCAGAAAAGTGTCTTTTTCTGACTCATGCAATATTCTCTTTACAATATTGTATTTCTTCTCAAGCGTTCTGCTTGACTGCTGATTTGAAGTGTTGAACAAGAAGTTTATAATGCTGCCAACTTTCCTCGTGTTGAGCCACCAGACAATTAACTGCAGGTTTTCTCTTGGATGGGTTTTCAGAGTAAATGGAATTATGTTTTGAAAGGACTAATATTCAGACAGTCAGACTGTGTGAGTCAGACTCTAGAAGATGTTTGTGTGATCTGCAGCATATAGAAAATTCACCTAAGAATGTGTTGTGCTCAGAATAGGAAGAATGGGGAATCAGGAACATAAAACTGGAAATGAATATTTCATTATTTTAAACATCCTGCATCTGGTAAAATTTATCTAATTTGGTCAACACAGTGACCATGTATTTGTTTTTATTTTTGTCGTATGGCTATCCTCCTTGCATAGTACCCATAGTTCTTTCTTCTTTTTGTTTTTATGAATGAGGAACCATTTTTTTATCTGCTTGTAATGCCTAATTCAGCCTGGCTTCCAATATGTCTTACCTATTTAAGTTTCTATTTAAAAAAGTGAAGAATAACTTTTTCATATGCTATATTTCCAATATGTTTGCAGTAGTAATCAAGCTGTAATCTGTCCACAAACCAGGAACAACTATAAGCCTTTCTCAGTGTATTGTGTCATGTAGTGCATTTTTAAATTTGATCTCACTATGAGAAAAAGCTCATGGATTTAATAAATTTAATGTACAACACATTTAATAACAACCAAGGTTTCCATCACTTCTCTGTGTTAGTGTTCTATTTATAAAGCATACAAAGTAGAAAATGCCATTGTGGGGAAAAATTATATGTTTCAGTAATAAAAAAGGTATCACACCTAAGAGATTTGTATACTAAATGAGTTATGTCGTTTGCTTAAATCTTTACTTTTAAAATAATTTTTTGGGTGCAAGCTAAGATCTTAAGTTTAGGCATTCTAAGATCTTAAAGTATTCTCACCACAAGTTGTGGGCTTTCTTAATCTTAAACTACCCTCTGGAACAGGAGTGGAACTAGACTTCATGATTTCCACAACTTTTCAAAAAGTCACTTTTTTAAATTCAAAAAGCATACACTATACCATCAAGTATTGTCTTGTTCTGTCACTTTCCTAAACTTTATTCATAGACAAAATAATTTGGTATTAAAAAGAGTGACGTAATAAACCTCTGAAGCAAACAGAATATTTTGAGTCTTTTAAAGACATGTAAATTCAGGATTATAAATGGTATTCCATCTTTACTGGTCTCCTTGAGTAAGTTACTTTATCTCTAACCCCTTAATGTCTCTACAACAATTCAGGATTTTATACACCTCTGTGAGACTCAAATTTTTGTAATTATTTAAATACTTTATTAGAAGGTAAAAACTCTCTTAATCAAAAATACAAGTATGAATATCCAGCAGCCAAGGAAATATTTTTTATTTTTCAAAATTATTTTTGAACACATTGATTTTTAAAACATATTAAATTTAAGTATGGCTTACTGATTTTGTTATGTACTGTTATTGAATAAGTGACTTTTAAAATATGTTTTAGTGTGAAAATGAAAATTATATACTGCCAAAATCAATAAATTACACTTGATGCATTTACATTTTTGAAAACTTGCTGCAAATATTGATATGTCTCTTAGAAACTAAATGTAGTTTAGTCAGATTTTGCAGTTAGAAAACAGTTAATTTTCAAACTTGTTTTTCTGGTCAGAGGAATTAATCTGTTCCAACTGTCAAATCAAATAAAAAAATTTAAATTTTGCTGCACATATGGTCCAAACGAAATAATTCCAACAAAGTCATGTTTCAGTGCTGACATGCAGATAATAATGCATATAACAAGTTTAAGCATATCTCATGTTTATAAGTGCCTTCTCTGTACATTGCTGATTGTGTGGTGGAAAATACAACAGCCACTGGAGGACTGATATTTCTAAAACAGAACAGTTCCTTAAAGTATCATATTAAAATGAACTTCTAAAACCATTTCTGATGTTATATCATCAGTGTGAGCTTTTAAGGTCCAAAATAGGTCTGACAAAAAAGCAAAAATGAGGAACAGATTCTTGAACTTTCCTGGTGATAATAACAGACCACAATTATATGTTACCAGCATCACTAAGATGTACAAATGGGCAAGGCATACAGTGTTATTTCTGTCCAAGCAATATGATGAAACCAAACAGATCTTTTTATTAAGTACTTTGTTAACAATTGAAATATTAAAGGGCTTTGTTTTTACATTATCTGAATTCTGATAAAGTAAAAGTGTAACTGAATGTTTGGCTTATCTTTAAGAATTACAAAATTCTGCTCTTTTGTTTCTCTGAAGGCTTCAAATGCATCTAAATCTGTCTTGATCATGGCAATTGTCCTGTGTACAAACCCACACTCTTTCTTATTCCTGAAAAAATGACATTTGCGTGTGTTTAAAGGAATTACATATTACCAGCTATCACATTACTAGTTTGGTGTCCTATTCTTCTTTCAAAGAAAGATGATTCTTCTTTGAAAAGAAATCTAACTTTTAGCAGAAACAAACTAAAGCTGGGAGAAAGAAATATTTGAATTAGCATACTGTAGAGGTAAATTTTTAAGATTTTTTATTTTATGCTTGTATAACTGTCTACCTCCAGGAAGATAACACCTAATTTCATATTTCATACTGTCATTCCACATGTAGGTCAGGAATTTCTTGCCATTTGATTGGAAGACAGTGCTAATTAAAATGAAGATAAGCTGTGCCAAGATCTAATGTATTTTTCTTGTCCAAACACGAGGAATTAGCAAAAGAATCCATTAAATAACACATGGAATCTAGCCCAACTATTTCCAAGGTGCTTTTACATTTTTACAGCTGTGGTAGAATAAAGCAGAGAAGGAACACTACCATGAAATTGGATACTGGAATTATCTGGGGTTGTATTAATATATGTAAGTCAGCATCGTACTGGATATTGCGAAATATCAAACAACAATTACACTTCACAGAGTCATAGAATGGTTTGGATTGGAACGGCACCTCGAAGATCATCTAGTTCCAATGGCCATGCTGTGGGCAGGGATATCTTCTACAAACCAGGTTTCTCAGAGCCCCATCCAGTCTGGCCTTGAACACTTCCAGGAATATGGCATCCACAAATTCCATGGCTAGTTTATTCCATTGTTTCACCACCCTCAGAGTAAAAAAAAAATTCTGATATTGATCTAAACCTACTCTCAATGTGAACAAATTCCCCTTTGTTTTGTCATCACATGCAAATAGTCTTGTAAATAGTCTTGTCTCATCTTTCCTGTAAATTCCCTTCAAGTACTAGAAGGCCACAGTTAGGTGACCTCAAAACCTTCTCTTGTCCAGGCTGAAAAATCTCAATTCTCTCAACGTTTCCTCATGGAAGAGGTTTTTCCTCCCTCTGATGAACTGAGCCTCCCTCCTCTAGGGTTGATCCAACAGATTGATCCAACAGTCCTTCCTGTGCTGGGCCCCCAGAGCTGATGCAGCACTGCAGGTGGGGTCTCAGCAGAGCAGAGCAGAGGGACAGAATCCCCTCCCTCCTCTGCTGCCCACGCTGCTTTGGATGCAGCCCAGGACACGTTTGGGTCCCTGGGCTGTGAGTGCCCATGGCTGGGTCATGTCCAGCCTCTCATCCACCTGCACCCCCAAGTCCTCAGCAGGGCTGCTCTCCATCTGTTCATCCCCCAGCCTGCCCTGACCCAGGTGCAGCACCTTACACTTGGTCTTGTCAAACCCCATAAGATTTCCATAGGCCCATTTCTCAAGCCTATCCGGGTCCCTCTGGATGGCATCCCATCCTTCAGGGGTGTCAAAGGCACCACTCAGCTTTGTGTCATAACAACCTTGCTGAGGGTGCACTCGATCTTTCCTCTATATCCTTAATGAAGATATTGAATAACACCGGTCCCAGTACAGACACTTGGGGGACACCACCTGTCACTGAAGTCTGTTGGAACTGTGAGTTGCTGACACTACCTTCTGGATGCAACCATCCAACCCATTCCTTATCCACCTAACAGTGTATAGTCCAGATAAAGGACATCTGTAGTTCTTCTCTTATCCACTGACATAGTTTCTCCATCACAGAAAACCACTAGGTTATTCAGGCAGAATTTTGCCTTGGTGAAGCCGTACTGGCTGTCTCAAATTACCTCCCTGTCCTCCATGTACCTCAATATAGCTTCTAGAAGGACCTGTTTCATGCATTTCTCGATAAATTAGCTGTTGTGATGATATCAGTGGGATTGCAATCACATGTTGAAGTGTTAAAGTCAGGTGTTTATGATATCATGGATGCCTGTGGATAATTTAGAAATTGTAGCTGTTCAGTTTTTACAGATTAGATCATGTTAGGGACTGAGATGGAAGTACTGGTTTTGACTAGGATAATTTTCTATGTGGTAGCTGTGACTAGGATTTGTGCTGAAAACAGTGCTGATATCACAGGGATGTTTTAGCTATTGCTGAGCAGGGCTAACACAATGACAAGGCTCTTTGTGCCCCTCACACTGCCCTAGCAGCAAGGAGGCTGAGGGTGCACAAGGAATTGGGATGGGACACAGTTAGGATAGCTGACCCCACTGACCACAGGGGTATTCCAGACCATACAATGCTTTGTTCAGCAACAATAACTAGGGAAAGAGGAGGGAAGTGGGGGAACCTTTGAATTGTCTTCCCAAGTCACTATAAAAACATGATGCGGTCTTGTTTTCCTGAAGATGTCTGAATGCTGGCCTGCTGTTGGGAAGTGGTGAGTGAATGCCTAATTTTTTTTCTTATGTGTGGCGATTTTGCCTTGCCTATTATACTGACTCTGTTTCAACTCACAAGTTTTCTCAATTTTATTGTTCCCATTCTCTCCCACAATCTGAAGTGGGGCAGTGGGTGAGTGGCTGTGTGGAGCTTGGCTGCCCACTGGGGTTTAAAGCACAACAATGGAGTATTGCACCTAGGAAAATTAAAAACTGTGTGTGAATGGGTTTGAGAACACAGATTTTCAGTGTTACTTGCTTTAACTTTAAAGGCCAGTTGGTTGACATGCTTAAGACTACTGGATAGCTGTCAGGTATTTTAAGCCTTAATTGTTGAGATCAATGGATAACAATAATTGAATTGAATAATTCATTTTGGAGAACTTCTGTACCAATTTGAAATATTTCCTACTTCCAGATATGGAAAGGCTGGTATGAGATGTCGAAGTACATATCTGATGACAACATCCAAAAATAGATACATCAGTACCAAAAATGCTTATGTATTTCATAAGCTGAAGTAAATGAAATAAAGGATGCTGGAATCAGTAGGCTTCTCTGAATCATCAAATAGGTTTACAAATTAGGTACAGATTTTTGTCTCCTTGTATGTCAGTTTCTCTAAGTTTATAGAAAGCTCTATTTTGTAAGATTAGAGTATAAGAAAGACAGAAGAATAATGTGATACACTAACTAAATTCTAAAAATGTCAGAGTTGGTTTATGGTTTTGATTAATGTGTAGAAGATCTGGGTTCATCTTATATTTATTCTATTACCTTCATGTACTATCTTCTGCTTTAATTACACCATAAAATAAATAAAAAAGTTTTCAGAGAGTTTTTATATAATTTTTTTCATCCTTTCTTTTAATTCACCATATATTTAGATGTGTATGTAAACAAAGCAAATGCTGGAATAAATATAAAATATTGGTGTTTAAAAGTGTGTACAAAAAAATGGAGGGGGTGTGGTGACAATATCTATGTAACTATGCTTGTTATCATACTGTCAGAAGTTACACACAATTGTGAATGGATATATCCCGGATTTATTGGAGGCTCTTGCACAGATATAATCTACCTATCTTCACTGGGCAGATTACAGGGAGATGTATTATTTTACTTTGCAGAAACAACAACTACTTCATCAATATTGTGACTAATCTCACCCTGAATCTCAGCATACAGATATAAGAAAGCATGGTACGGTGGAGGTTCCTTCCTGTTCCTTAGTATGGATGAAAAAATACAAGATTCACCTGAGCTTGTGTATTTACACCACTAGAATACAAATGGTAATTCTCAGTGGCTTTTTATTCACTTTCGTGTTTATTAAATCATCTAATTCTTCCCAGTTCCCTCTAGACTAGCTATTGATTTAAGAGCTTTAATAAAGAGATGGCAAACAAAGTAGATAATAAGTCTGTTTTAAAGCAGACACTGTTTTGCATAAAGAAATTTCACTCTGTGGTCAGATAGATTTGTAAAATGATCATTCAAGGGAAAAATTCTTTATTTGGGCTGCAAAACCCAATGTTTTCAAGGCTATCCCTTCTCATTTAATAATCACACCAATTCTGCCTTACTGTCTTACTTCCATAGAAAATATACTGTAAATAATAATATAAATATTATTCAGGTATTGTACCTTTAGGTTTTCTGAGCTGATCAGCTTTAGTTAAAGCATTAATATTTTCTCAGTATTTGTGAATTGTCATCCTTCCTCTTGTCCCTTAGAATAAAACTGGCCAGACATAAATCGCAGCAATTTTGATTTCTTCTCTCTTTCTTCTGCAGTAAACGTTGTTGACAGGATTGATTTTTTTTCTTTAATGCATTTCAAATTATTTCTACAGCTACAAATTTTATTTTATTTTTGCACTACAACTATTTTACATTATGGATAGATAAATTTACCTTTTAGAAGTTACAAATGAAAATTTTCACAGTGTGGACAAATTTATTTTCTTAATTCTAATTCTTATTGACATTAAAGAATTTCTTTGAGAAAATATTTAAATAAATCTTCTCACATGTTAATAATCATTAAACACCATCAAGATTTTTTATGAAACCAGAAGAGCATTTATTAAATTTGTTTATTTGCCTTGTAGTGTTTTATAGAATAACTATATTGAGCTTTCCTAGTGTTAATATCGTATATATATATATAAAAAATATCTCTGTTAAAGACCATGTGATCCTCACTTTAAAATTAGCGAAAATATTAAGGATATGGGAAGATATTTACTTAAGGTCAGTCACCCACTGTCTGCAGCAATTTCCCTTTTACCTGCAGACATGTTGAAAGAGGTTAGGTTTAAAATGAATGAATTAATAGAAGTTATGCAGTTCAGACTTTGCAAGGTATAGACAAATTTTCATAACTGATGCAAGTGTCTCTGCCTTATGCAGCCTTTACTAAGCACATTCAAGGAGCCATCTATTTGCAATATCTTTTTTTTTTCCTTTAAGAAGTAATTCCTCCCAAACAGACAGAAGCATGCAATATCACAGCTTCATTTGAAAAAATCTAGTAAGTAAAATGTCCTTGGAAGAATGATGTCAAGTCACAGAATTTAGAATCTGAAACCTTTGACACTGTGGGGTTTGTGTTCATACTGGTTATTTCCAGTTCTCTTCAATGCTGTGTTTATGTACAGTAAAAATTACTGAGTTTCTAAAGCTCCTGTTTCTATTTATGTTTTATTGAAGAGTTTGAATGTACTGTACAGGGAAAAATGGATAAAATTTCACGTAAACTTCCTGCCATTACTAAAGTGGCTCAGTTATTTTGGTGAGAAGTGAAAGGGAATTGACCTGGGGTTCTCAGCATTTTACAGTAGATCATCATAACTATGAAATAATACTTTTATATACAAGAGTCTCAGAAGAAGCTGAGATTCTTGGTCATTTTTTAGGGGTGAGTATTTTAGATACGATTGCAGATAAATGTCAATTTATTGTTAGAAAATAAAAGAAAGTTACATACATTTTCATGACAGCGGAGTATCTCTTCCTGAATATTCAATAACTTGGTGTCTTACCAGGTGTGCACCCATACTACTTTTTCATCCTTCAACATTTAAGTATTTTAAAAAAGAAAAATGTTGCAAAGTATTTTAACATGTGAATAGCAACTGGAATTGAATTGTAGGTTACAAATGTAAGCTGTATCTTACAGTAAGTCAAACTTTCTTGTATTTTGTTCCATTAAAATCTACCATCTTCTTTACATTAAATGTTTCTCTTTTCTTCTTTATGGAAAGTTGTAGTTACTTCAATGTCCTTTAAAATACATTTCTAATACTGAGTTGTAGAAAAAGATCAACATTTTTTTCTTAATATGGAAGTCAGTGTGTTCTCTGAGACAAACTATTCCATTTCTTGGTACTTTTACAGCAGCTCCTAAATAATTTCTTACCATAACTGCTAAGTGAGAAAAAGTCTTTTCCAGAATCTGCTCTTAGGCTAAGTAATAAAATGAAAATAAAGAAAAAGAAATCTGCCAAGAGTTAATATAATATATATTCTGCTGCCAATTATTACTGCTGATCTATTTTACAAAACTTTAGTGAGATCTCCTTTCACATTCAGCTATATAGTCAATTTGGAATTTGAAAAATTATGGAAATTTCACTTGATATGATTTTTTTGTAAACCCAGAAACACTATAGCAGTTCAGCTTAATGGGTAGATTTATTGGGGAATTTGGGCAATAACATCTAAAATGCAGATCCTCAGAATCCTTGTCTGGCATGAAAGAAGCTCAATTCCTTGGGCATGTAAATTTCTTCTAGCAAAATCCTATAGATATCTAATTTTCTGCTGCAAGGTATGAACAGATAGTTGAAATTCTGACAACACTAATCTGTTTGGAAGCTCTCTCCTGTCTAAACTGCAGTGGGAGTCATAAATTACAGGTTTCTGTACCTGTCTCTATACAGAGCCTATTCCTGAAGGCATGGTGAGCAGGAAATAAAATGGTAACTTTCAGTCTTTATTGTGTAGCAACTGCCTGTAGCATTTTAATAAATATAAAATGAAAAAAAGATATGATAGAAGAGTTTTACACAAGACATGGTATATGTAGCATTCTACTGAGATATATAGAGTGATTTCACAATAATAATAGAAAGCAAGACTTCATAAATTTTCAGTTATTTCTGTGTTGTCCACCTATTCTCTTTTAAAAGAGAAAGTTCCAGAAAAAGTTCCAGAAAAAGTTTTAATCCAATATCTTGTATGTGAGAATGTAAGTCAGGGCAACCATCCCCCAGAGCTGGTGTATAGAGATGGAGAACAGAATAGCTTCTGCTTCTACCACCCAGGAGGAAGAAGTTGGTGACCTGCTGAGCCACTTAGACACTCACAAGTCTATGGGACTGGATGGGATTTATCCAGGAGTAATGTGGGAACTGGTGTAAAAGCTCACCTCCAGACCACCAAGCAGGGCCCCGTGGTTTATCATCAGTCCTGCTGAACTGGGGAGGTCTCAGATGACTGGAGGTTAGGCAATGTGATGTCCGTCCATCAGAACAGGTGGAAGGAGTATCTGGAGAACTACAGGCCTGTCAGCCTGCCCTTGGTGCTTGGGAAGGGTATGAAACAGATCATCTTGAGTGCCATCACACAACACATACAGAACAAGGGGATCAGGCCAAGACAGGTTTAGGAAAGGCAGGTTCTGCCTCACCAGCCTGAACTTTTATGACCTGATTACCCCACCCAGTGGATAGGGAAAAGTCTGTGGATGTTGTCTACCTGGACTTCAGCAAATCCTTTGATGGAGTTTCCCATGCCATTCTCCTGGAGGAGCTGGCAGCCCACGTCTGGGACAGGTGCAGTCTTTGCTGGGTTAAAAACAGCCTGGATGGCCAGGTCCTGAGAGTAGTGGTGAACGGAACTACATCCAGCTGGCAGATGATCACTGGTGTTCCCAAGGCTCAGGATTGAGCCCCGTTGTGTTTAATATCTCTATCAATGATCTGGACAAAGAGATCCTTTATCTATTCCTTTATCACTAGTGTTGTGAGTGATTGTCATTCTCTCAGGTCCAGGCTGCAAACACAACCAAGATCAATATAGATGGGATCTCTCTGGCCTCTTTCTAGAGTTCTAGAAGCATTTGGATAATAATCTCGGGCACATGGTATGATTCTTGGAGTTTTCCTGGGTAGGGCCAGAAGTTGGACTGGATGATCCTTATGAAACCTTTCCAACTCTGGATATTCGATGATAAATGTGAACCTCATTGTTCTCTACAATTACCTGCAAGCAGGTTGTAGCCAGGTGGGAGCAGGCCTCTTCTTTCAAGCAACCAAGAACAGGACAAGAGGACACAGCTTCAGGGTGTGCCAGGGGAGGTTCAAACTGGCCATCAGGAGGAATTTCTTCATAGGAAGTGTTGTTGAACGTTGAAATGGACTGCCAGGGAGGTGGTGGAGTCA
>WAAE01008156.1:0-71617 GCA_013400495.1 Nicator chloris
GCCAGCCAGCAGGAAAAATGAGGAGATGTTTTCCTTTGAAAGAAGCATGATTCAAAGCTTTCACCTCTCTCTGGCAAGAGCACACAAAAATCAGGGCACAGACAGCATGCACTGCATTGGGGTTCAGTGTATCACAAAGGTTGGAAGATTGCAGCTAGATCCAGCATGGGATGAATTTCAAGCTCTAACTGTGGATCCAGAAGATACTGCCTAATTTGGGGAATCTTCTATACATCTCCACGCTTTTCATGCTACAGGCTTATGTGCTACTCCACCTATATGCAAACTACACTCTTCTTTTGTAAGATTTACCTTACCTTTGAACGAAATGTTGGGTGGACAAAATACAATGCCTTCAAGTTCCTCTTGTACCTGGTTTAGAGAAAGAAAAAATACTTAAAAGTGAATTCTACCTAAGGCCACCCACTCAAGCCAACTGTCAAAAGAGACCATTTTTCTCAAGTGCCTGTGATGTAATTCTATAAAGTTCTAATGCAAGGGCAGACACCAAAAAGTAAATGTAAAGGGAAAAGAAAAATTTTTAAAAAAGCAGAATGGTTATTTTTCAGTTAAAGACATCACAGCTTTCTGTCTTTTAAGTAGGAAGTAAAGAAACTTAAGGACAAATTATGACTGCCACTGTTACCCAAACCTCTTCTCTCACAACCAGCAGGACACTTTAACAAAACCAGGCTCCAAAAGCTCCAGCTCTGGATTGTGACAGACAGGACAACCAGAGTGCCTCCCTAACAGCTCCAGAGGGAGACTGCAGAGGACAGAACATCTGGTTAAAAGGATGGACTTGAGAAGGAAAGAAAACACCTCTTCTTTCTTCTTGCCTTTGTTAGTTATTTAGGTCTTTGTCCCAGCCAAACTCTCTCAGAAATAAATGGGAAACCAGATAGAGGAATAACAAATATTTGCATAGCACAGAGGAAGACCGGAACATGTTCTTTTCCTATTGACACTTACTTGGCATCAACAACATCATAGAGTTTCTTCAGGAAGTTAGAGTCTAGCTGATTGTAATCATTTGTGAGTGTATGGAAGTACACCAGGACATACTCCTTCACTGCAATATGATCCATGACGTGGATGAAATACAGAAGAGCCTGAGGCAGAAAGAAACAAAATTTATATTTGCAAAGAACTCTTTCACAGTTGCATTGCATCTTAATATACTTCCCTTATTTCATCTAAAAATCAGGAATCATGAGGCTGGATGGCATCACATTTCAGCTACAAAAGCAAGACCAGCATTCCAAGTCTTCAACTTGACTGTAATAACTTGGAAATCTTTTGTCTATCTAACCTCACATATAGAGATACATTCTTGCTGTTTTCCTGAAAAACTATGTTTTACTCATTACATTTCACACTTCACATCTTGGCAGTTACAGAAGCACAGTAACTCTCCTTCTTCAGGAGAAAAAGACGTCCATACTAGCCCTGTTTCCTCTAAAAATAGCCTCATTGAAAAGTGTCAGCCCAATGCACACACAGCTCTGTAAGGATATACATTTTCATCTGCTTATAGAAATACTTTCTAGTTAACATCTTAAGCCTTCTACAAATGATGTTTCTAGTATTAACACTGAATTATCCTTATAATCAGACTTTTCCATCCAAAACATTCATATGTAAGGTACACAACTCTCGTTTTACAAAGCCTTACCTTTTCCATGTCTATCAATGTTACAGGGATATTCCTTCCAACCACCACCATCACAGTGCGGCCACAGTTATCCACACCTACAAAACAAAGAAAGATGTCTCAACGTCTCTCAGTCTTGCCAGGTTTTGTAGCTGGGCCCTTTCAAACCAGGGAGAAGGAGCCTCAGTTGAGAACTTCTGCAATACATCTGGTTTCAAGCAGAGGAAATATGCTTAGTTACTGCTCTCACTATACCAGTACCTATTCTGATAAAAAAACTCACGTATCACATTTGAGAAACTTAAGGATTGCAATTTTATGTTGCCTGTATACTCCATATTTACCTAAATATCAAATAATAACACGGGTTTTATTTTAAAAAACCCTTAATTTGCAATTCTACCACCAAAGCAAAATTTTTCCTAGAAAACAGGCTCTGAACTCCAATGCACATATTCCCACAGCATGCCTCATGGACCTCCTGCAGCCCACAGAGCCTTCTCTAAGGCAAACAAAAGAACTGAAATTTGCAGCTACTGAGCAGAAGGTATCACATAACCTTGATATTTACACAAAGATTGAGGCAAGCTCTGGATTTTCATGAGGCCTAAGAGATCAGCCAAAGGGCTGAACAGATTTTCTCTCCAGAAACACAGCTATGCTTTCAGCACGACCTATTGTATATGCAAGTCCAAAGAAAGTATTTTTACTTTAAGACAACATAGATCAGTCATCAGTACCCCAAACTTACCTGTCTGGTACAAAGCTTTTAGAGAAGCAATGTCAGAGAGGTCTTCAGCTCTTGCCTGACACAACCAGCGATTGTAACTAGAAAGTCAAAAACATCTGGTCAGATCTAATTCCCTTTTGGATTAGCAGTATAAGCCTGAAGAGGTATATGGGAAGGGAAGGACAAAACAAGCCTTTTCTGACTGAGCCCTCTCTGATGTTGTTGCTTTCTGACCTATGGAGCAACTATCAAGTTTTTTAAAGAAAGAAGTGTTAAAAAATAAAATTTAGTCTTAGTTACACACCTAATGATTTTCACTCGGGCAATTAATACATATTAATACAAATCAACTAGGAACTATAGTGGCATTGCATTTGGGCTGAAAAGATCTCAGAGGTTTTTTCCATTTAAATATGTCAGTGTTTAAAAGACAGAAAAAAGAGAATTTCCTTTAAAAGCCTAGATGTCAAACACAGCTATGCAGCAAACAGTTTCATGAACAACTGGTGAACAACTTAGTGCCTCATTTGACAAAACAAGCCAACACCAAGCTTCGAGAGGTGTCCAGCATGGAATTACCTTCTAAAGAAGTGATCATTCACGTTAGGGTTACTAGGACGGGGAGGGGGAGAAAACCTGAGCCTTCTTTTATTTATCAAATGGAAGAAAAGTGTTTTGCTGTCTGCGCAGAGCTTCAGGAATAAGTGGGCAGTATCAAAAGCAGGGGATCCCGCTACAAAAAGTGGCGACAAAACAGTGACATCTTGTGGCAAACAGGTAAGGATACACTCGGTGTGCTAAAGGGTTTATCACAAGCTTCCCTTTTTCTCCTACTGTCCCATCCCTTCTCCCTTCAGGCCAAAGAGGCTACTACACCAATCCAGGGTGACACCAGGCTTTACCTGTATTTGCTTGCTGGAAGATGAGGCTTTACAGATAACAAAACCATCATTCATAAGGGTTGGTCCTAACTAACACAAATATTCACACGAACAAGCAAATTCTCACTTCCTCTGATGCTGTTTCTGCAGTGCTGCCTCTGACAACTGTCCCTGAAGGATGAGGCGCCTCTGCTTATCAACGTCTCCCTCCATGCGGGCAAAAGCATGGGACCCAATGAAAGACAAATCTGCCTCCAGACCCTCTTCATCTGAAGCATCTGCAGTACAAACAAAGATGGTATAAAATGTTTGGGCTCTGTACAGATCAGCAATGCTGCTGAGGAACCGGTACATTTCCCAGTGAAACAACACAGTCGTTATGCTACAGACTAACACAAAACCCCCGAGGTACCATGATGTGGCTCTGATACCTCACCAGTACCACCGGCAGATCACAGCATGTGATTGAGAACCACTCCCTTAAAATGTTGGTTTGCCTGGAAACCAACTGGGAAGTCCTAGTCATCAACTCATAACAAAGGGTTTACTTTCCCAAAAAAGAAGTTCTGGAGAGAGTGACTTCAGCTTTGCAGTCATCCTACTGGAGCTTTACAGTCATTGTACTTGTCAAAAGGGGAAAAACTAGCACACAGGGGCACAGATGCTGCAGCTTTACTCAGTTTTGAAGCTGTACTGTAGAAAGGGCTCACTTCTATCACTGACACTTCCTGAACAAATGCTGCAATGATCTCAGTGTAGCTATTTTTATAGCACTGTTTACAACAAGACTGGGTGATGAAACAGAAGAGCATAGGCTCACTTGCTGGTGACAATAACAGAATGCTCCACTGAATTGATGTCATCCAGGCATGTTGCTAAGACTTCTAGCACTGTATCTCTGGGCAATCTGGACAGGAACCAAGTTTCCTCTTTTAGCATGACATGCTATAGTAGCAATAGAACAAGAGTGCAGGATTCTACTACAGAAATTCACTCTTACATATGCAAATCTAGTGATTTCACAAATTATTAGCTAGTGGTTGAATACCTACACTGGTCAGCCACAGCAGCATATATCAAATATTCATCCTTATCCCAACTGGCTATGCAAAAGCAGAAAATTGAAATTAATTCCAAGTTGTATGCTTTGTAAAACTTGCACATCACTGCTTAACAAGCAAGGCAGAATGTGTCTGCTGTGTCCCTTAATATATTATATTGTTTTGCTACATATATCTCCACCCTGACATCTATCACTGAACTTGATAGCCACCTCCAAACATTGATCTCTGGATTCCTCTAGTTATTTTATATCTTTTAGGGAGTTTCTGCTAGTTTTCATTGCCCATCTACTAGTTGGATGCACTGTATCCCTGCTGTAACAATAGAATCATATCATTTGAGACATTTGCTAATACATAAACAACACTTTTAATACACAAGACAACATTAACCATAATACCTTTTTCAATTAGGGGCTCCACAAGATCCAGCAAAAACACCTTCAAAGATCCTAATCGCTTTGGGAAAAAAATTTACAAAGGGAACAAACTACCCACCTGTTCCACCAAAAAAGGAAAAGGCAGAACAGCTCTACTGCAGTTACTGCTGGGGAACATAAGAAGCCAATGAGGCAGCTTGAAAACTGGAATCATTATAACCTGACTTAGGTGAGTTGAGGTAGGAACACATCTCTCTCCTTCCTTTTCTGTTTTTCCCATTGATTTTCTCACAGAGAGACACTAATTGCAAAGTCCAGCTCCAAACTCACCGTCCGGAACGCCTGGCTTTTCAGTAATCCTGATCTGCCGCTCCGGTACTACGGGCTCCCCTTCCGCATTGCCAATATCTGCAGGGAGGTAAGGCAAGGATTGGACCTCTTCTTCCAACGATCTCGGAAAATACAGAGGCAGCAACTTCTGGTAAGTGGCCTACAAATAAGAAAAATGCCTGAAGGGTCTATCATGCATGCGTGCTCTTCGCTTAAACAGCGTCTGCCTTTGTAGCAGGGAACTCCTCAGCAGTTTGGAGGCAAAGTACTGCCTCCCTCAATGGTTACTTTGGGCTGTGAGCTGGGAGTACTTTATCAAGTAACCTTGATAAAGGTTAACTTTTTGGGTTTTTTTGTCACACTGGCAAACGACTTTGACAGGACTTTGCTAAAATCTGCATGAACTCAGGTAGAGTGCAGATACTTCAGCATTGTAATGAAGTTAAAACACGCACGGACAACAGATTTCAGCAAATGTTGCTTATGTTAAAATGCACCCCAACACCAACCACCTTTAGTGATCTGCCTGGGAAAAAAATGAAAAAGCACCAACCCAACAAGAAAATCCCTCCCCACATGAAGAAAAATAGTGAAAATCTCTACAGAATATATTACTTCATGGCTTTTCTCCAACTGATTAGCAGTTTTATGACCCCCAACAAATTCTTTATTTTCCTTATCCATATACTATAGAACCTGAACACAGTGTGGGTGTTCTGCACAGGAACAAATTCGATGTACAAGGGAAGTCAAGATTCAAACTGCCTGCATCTCTCAGAACACAGATCACTAAATGTCAAGTTTGCTATTCCAACAAGCCAGCAAGCAGTGTTTCAGATCTTTGTAGGTGATCTGTGTGGGTGCTGAACTGGCCCTCTTCAAGCACATCTTTGTGTAAGGAGGAAACTTTGTGTGAGGAATTTCCTTTCTGGCTAACAGATAGCATCCAGCACAACTGCATGCTAGCACGTCCCCTACTGCTCCCTGTCCACAGCTCAGCAACACCGAAGCCAGAAGCAGAAAGATTCTCAAAGCGTCCATAGTGACTGCTAAGAGCATCAACAGTTCTGGAAAAGAGGCTATGCTAAGAAGGAGACAGAAGCATGCTGCAAGACCAAAGTCTATGTCATCTGAAGGGGAGATCCAAATCCAGCTTTACTGCTGCAGAGAAGATCTATCATGCCCAGGAATTCTGGTGGAATGAATGCCAAGAAGATACCTCTTCAAGTTCTGAGACAGCAAACACCACCTTCTCCAGAGTCTCTCCATGAACCTCCAGAAACCTCCGAACTGTGCCTGCAAGGAAGCAGATTAAATGTAGTTAGCAAAAGAGAAGGAGGCATCTACACATACAGCTACAAGTGAAGAACTCAGAGGGCAGAAGAGAGATACATCTCTCCTCATACAAAATAGCTCCACAGGCTGTAGGCAATTGTGGACTAAGTGGTAGTTTAACACACCAAATGGCTTGCTGGGCATATTGGAAGTTCCATCTCCACTCTCTCCTGATGCTGACTTTAGAGAGAGAGACAAATAGAGAATAAATCTCTCTGATTTTAGCTTACTAGGCATTCCTTAGACTGTGAAATGTGATTCAGTGGCCCAGAAAAATCAAGCCAAATACTTCCTTTAGAGAGTCCTGCGCAAATTGCTAAAACCAGACATTCTCAGAACAAGTCACTATGCCCCAAGTTATCAGCAAAACAATATAAGCAAGCTAAAGCAGAAGCTGGTTCAAGGCAGGTTCAGCAACACAAAATCTCTGGGGTCAGCTGTGCCAAAGAGGCATATAAAAATTCTATTTGTATATCATGACAGAAAGTGTCCAAATGACTTGGTTGGTATGGGAGTATTTTACCAAGTAGCACACAGACCTACAGAGACAACAGAAGACAGTAATAAAAGAAGTTATCTACAGAGAACACTTTTGTGGGAGTTCAAGAAACAGCAGAGGGAAAAAAGAAGCTATTTTCAAACACTTCCTGTATACTACTGTACACAAATTCCTGTGTAATCGTGTTGACCTGTGACATTACACAACAAATGCAGTTGTGCAGTTCCGCAGCAAACAGTTCTGGATGTATGTGAACATGTGAAAAAGCCAAAAGAGATGGGGGAAAGTAGGAAGCAGTATATAAGTATATATACTAGAGTATATAATATTCTTGTTGGAGCATTTTTCTATACTTTATTTTCAGTATTTTCTATACTTTATTTTTTATACTTTTATTTTCTATGTTTTCTGATTTGTTTTCGGTGGTCTTCATTTTTTCTTTAATATAGTTTCCTCTTGAGCACAAGGAAATTTGAAAAATTTTAGCAATGCTTTTTAAGTAAGAATTTCCATAAAATAAATAACAAGCATAAGAACCATTTCCCCTTGTTTGTTCTGAACTGGCATGGTTTGATGGTTCTCATTTTGGGAGACAGCGAACAGCTGATTCCTTTTCACCATTTCTATGCCACTCATGAGTTTACAGACATCTATCACACTCCCCTCAAGTTTGGTATACTCCAATCTGAAAAAGTCTTGAGCTCATTTTGCTATTTCTTGCCTTTTTCTATTCTTGTTGACCTCCTCAACGTCTCTGTCTACTATATTCTTTTTGAATGTGCAGCTTTAAAGGGTGAACAAAGCACCGATTTATTGCATAACACTCAATTTTGTTGTGTCTTACTCAGCTTGCTGTTTTGAGCTCCTGCGAGCTGTTGTTTTCATGGAATTATTACCATCTCAATGTTTTGCTGCTTATAATCAGCCCATGTGAACACAGAAGCCTGTAGGAGTGGGTCAGTGGGGGAAGGATATCACTTTACATTTGGATGTGCCGATGACACTAAAACAGCAGGTGAAATTCACTGTTGCTTGAGTCTGCCTACAAGTACTCAACAGTAAGGCTGCATCTTGGCTATTCTGAGCAAATTTCTATTACCACCAAACTCTCTCTCTTATAGCATCTTTTCCAGGTTATAAATTAATACATTAAAGAATGAGAGTTCCAGCACAGATTCCCATGAATCTTTACTGATGAGATTCCAGGGATCTTTACTGAGAGAAAGTATAATTTATTTTTATCTTCCATTTTCTGACCAAGCATGGAATGCTTTGCCTTTTTACAGGCTCTAATGAACCACAGCCCCCTAAGAAAAGGTTTCCCCACTCCAAGAGTAATCTATCAGAGGTAAGTGACCTGCTGAGTGGTGCCATCCAGTTTATGCTGTCTTCCAACACACTTACGCAGGGCTATGTGGGTTGCATCCTCCAAGGGGTAGCATCTTTTCAGAGTGTTAATGACACAAAATCCTACGGAGCACATTGCCTGTTCCCTGGAATCCAGAAAAAGAGAAAGAAATGAAGAGACAGCCAGGGGCAGACAGATGTCTGTTAGGACAGTATGGAGCACCATTAGTTTCTTCCCTGACTCTAAGCAGCAGTAATTCTCTTTCAGGTTTTTGCAGGAGGATCCTTCCCTGGCAAGATGCACACACCCTCATTAAGCAGAGAAAGAGAGAACCATTCATTATTCCCCATTGCTTCCACTAGTGCTTGTTTTCAGATTTCTCCTTCTACCACAGCAACACCTATGTTGTTTCTACAGTGCCTTATATCTTGAATTAAGTTCTTCCCTCAAACACCCTGCAATCCTTGCTCAAAGTACTTTTGTTCCTGTTTAGGACTGACAGTAAGGAGAAGGAGGGAAAAAGAAGGTGCTCTTCAATGCATACACACTCCTGTTTCTTCACCTGACCAATGATTTTGTTTTGTTAGAGGTCTGGACACAGGGCAAGGTAGCTTATTCCATCTTAGGTATGATCAGACAACCACCAGAATGGAGTGACACATACTTTAACACCAGTAAGATGCTTCCAGCACTGAGCCATGTTTTCAGAAGAGTAAAGCAGAGCTGTTGCCAACAGTAATCAAAGGACTTTGAGAAAGCTCAGAGATGGTAGACAATTTCACAAACATCAAAAGTTACTCTAGAAAACAGATTGACTGACAGTACACAGAAGTGGAAGAATTTTAATGTTTTTAATGTTTCAGCCCAGGCCTAAGTTTGCTTGTAACTTCTGAGGCAGAACAAAACTGGAACACACTAAAAACCATAGCTGTAACTTTGAGTATGAAACAGTTACTATTGCACTGTAACACAAAGTCCAACCTTGGAAAAATTGATCTTCCCAGCCTTAAAAAATTGTTAGGTATGCTTTCTGACATTGCTCTTGCTCAGATGTATTTTATGACTGCTACCATTACAAAGTTGTCACAGCAGAAGAACAGAACACAGAAAAATAGGAAAAAAACCTCCTTTTAGTTAAGAGGAAGTAGAAAATACACAGATGAAAGGGGAAATAAGTACAAACCTAGCTGCTTCAACTGTAGATTTAGAAGTAACCTTTTACCCTGACTCAGAATTTTAGCTGTCTGTTGTACAAGGGCAGAGAAGCCAAACACATGAACTGACACAGCATTCAGATCTGCCTGTGGGCGTGTCCACATGGCTGCAGACACACACGAAGTTGCTGCTGGAAGAAGCTCATTTAACGCTTGTTGCGGCACAGAACCCAAAGCAATTATTAATGTTTCTCCTTTGAGAAACTGACTGCTGCACAGCTCTAGCTACCCCATTTCACTGCTTGAACAAGCCCCGATCTCTGCATTGTATCTACACCACAGCAGAGATAACCAAAGGCGTGAAGCACACCGTGAAGCCACCCCTGTTCTCATGCCCCTAACCATGCCCAGCGCACACGAGTGGACATTCACAGGGGTGAGGTCTTTGTGCAGAGCCCAGCTGCCAGGACGGCTGTGCCCCAGATGGCAGCCGTGTGTGAGCTGTGCTGTGCTTACTTGGCGAGCTGCAGGACGTTGCGGTAGCAGCTGTACAGGGAGCTCTCGGCCG
This sequence comes from Nicator chloris, assembly GCA_013400495.1. Lineage (NCBI taxonomy): Eukaryota > Metazoa > Chordata > Aves > Passeriformes > Pycnonotidae > Nicator > Nicator chloris. The sequence continues at coordinate 9,941 of WAAE01008156.1, forward strand.
CCGTGCGGTACCGGCTCTTGTACTTGGGGCCCACCGTGTGAATGATGAAACGCGCAGCCAGGTTAAATCCTTTCGTCAGCTTGGCCTCGCCTGTCCTGCAGCCTGCCATAAATAAAATGGGAGGGTGAGTGTACGTGTCACGGCAACAAAGACAGAAGTATTCAAGCCCTTGTCTTCCTGCAGTCAGACAACTCCACTTCATACGTACAAGTCAGTGTTTTAGACATCAAATATTAAGGATAGCATCTGATCTCACACCAGCTGCTTAGCACCTAGTCAGGCTGAGGGGGTGAGGACTGTGCTCGTTCCTCTCAATTTTAAAAACTATGCATATAAGGAGTAACCAGACATTGCTAGAATTTCTGTCTTAATTGCAGTGCTTACTATGCTACTTAGAGCAAAGGAAGAAATGATTAAATAATGTGCAAACAGATGCACAAGTATACCATACAGCTAGCGATAAAAAGTCCTTCTGAATTTAACAACTTGGTTTGGGGAGACTACTTTTTGGATAAAATGAGTAGAAGTCTCCTTAATCAAACAAACCAGTTGTTGGCAAAGCTCTTAAAACTGAATAGATAATACATTTGTCTAATTTATGCTCCCAGAGTGAGGTAGCTTGCTTTGTTTTGCAAGTTTCTTCACGTCCACAAGGCAGACATATGATCTTCATGCAGCTCATACTCTCTGGACAGACTAGCTGTCTGGTCTCAAGGAAGCAAGTTCAAGCAGTACATTTAAGTGTTCCATTCACAGCACCCTACAGTTATATACTCTAGGAACAGATTCTGGGTTTGAAGTCTGTTTTTCCTTCAGTACACCGAAGAAGAGTCTACTAAACTTCCCCTTCTTCACCTAAATCTAGTCCACTCCAGGTCTGCACAGCTAAAGAAGTACTTCTAGTCTCTCTCTTTCCCTACCCTCATAGACAAGTATTTTCCAACCTTCCTCCTTCTGCTTGCACAGCTGCACTTCAGCTTTCTGATCTGACTGAAAACCAGTATTTTCATTGGATTAGCTTTCAACCTGATCTTCTTATAGGTTGCTGGTGCCCACAACAGGGGATGAGACAGGAAGAAGCAGCTGCAGCCACCCTTCAGGCAGCAGTGCTGCAGGAGCTTGGCTTAAGCTGCCCATTGAACAGGGATGTTCATCTCTCCCACTCCACTCTTTCCTCATAGTGCTCAGGCAAGCTAGCAACATGCATGAAAGCATATTTTATGGGAAGAGACACTGCAGGTGGAGAATCTTCCTTACCCAAAACTTCAAGTATATCTTTTCAATGGCAACATCAAGATGCCTTGAAGCCAGCATCTTGTAAAGTTTTATATCCAACAAATCACATCATTAGCTTCTATAGATCTCCACTGTGCTTCTTCTGGATTAATCAGAAGGAAGAAAATACCATACTAAAACTAAACATGCTCTTCTGAATTCCTGCACAGCCTCAAGAGTGATTAAATAAGCACAAAATGGAAAAAGTAAAGCCAAACCCAAAACAATGTATCAGATATCAAGTTACTTCCTCTGTGGTCTGCACGCCTTACAAACAGCAAAGAGCAAGCAAAGGCCTGTAGGAAAAACTTGTGAAAAAAGAATGAAGCAAGTTTGATTGAGGTATAGTTGTGAATTCAGTAGGGGAACCAATACATTCAGGGGAGCAGACGTAGCATTGGTAATCTTTAACTATACTCAGATCACACTTTATACTTCGCAATGCATTCTGCCTGGAGATGTCTATACAACTTATAAAACTAAAATGAGCTGTAGGTATTACTCTTATTTTAAGATACAAGGTGAGGGGAGCTGCACAGGTCAAAGTCTGTGGCACAACTGGGAACAAAGTCAAGATCCTATTTTTTATCTGATAAGATTTCAGCTATTAGAATAGCTTTTCGCCAAGTTTAAAATGGAAAGTCTGAATCCTCTACGTCATGAGCGTGGCAGAGAAAAAGCATCACTGGAGCTGGAAGACTTCTGCCACAGAAGGTCTTTATTAGACTGCAACAAGTATTTGTTGATAAGCAAGCTTCTATCCATAGCACTTCATCTGCAAGCCTGCCCCTGGCTGTAGTATTTCTGCAGGAATCAAAACTGATGCTGCTCCCAGGAACATACAAGTTAGCTGAGCCTTAAAGAAGGCACAGGCCTTCGAAGAGTCAGCATGTCACATGCTTTCAGATCATAATTTTTCTTGGAATCTGTGCAATATGGACATACATCCAGCAGCAGGAATAAAGCAGGAGAGACCTAACTGAAAATGCATTTTACAGCTTTAGAACATAGACCATGCATTTTCACTTTTTCAGCACAAACATTCTCCAATGAAAAAATGTCAAGGCTAAATGGGAAAGAGGGCAAAAAGGAAGCAGAGGTGACAAATGAATCCTAAACTGATTTCTTAACTAAGCTCTCCATCCACTTCTGCTACTGTGACAAATATACTATGGGTGCTCAAATACCAAACCTGTAACCCAGCCTCTCTTTCCTCCCCCACACAACATGTCAGTAGGGAGTCACAGAAGAACTGATTTCCTTAAAGCTCTTGGCACAAGATTAAAAGAGAAGTGTCTTCATGGGGAGTTGTGAACCTGCAGAATGCATTACAGGGAGAAGACATAAGTGTTTTCACTGTGGTAGAAGATGCAAAACTATGCACAACCCAGCAGGGTAAAAGGGAATTTAAGAAGCTGAGCACAACAACTCCCTACAGAGCTGACAGATCTCAGACTTTAGGACTCCTTGAAATGCAGTCCCTCTCTTTCCACCTCTAAGTGCACACAAGAAACCCAAGTGTATTTTAGAGGAGTTCTGGCATATATAGCGAGGTCCTAACTATTCTAGAGCACCTATGGTATTTTAATTTCCACCCACAGCACGCACTGAATTTTCACTCTGTTATTAAATGGTTACTCTTCCTCCTGTTTTATTTCTAGGTTACTCAAAAAAAGCAAGCTGAATCAGCAAAGAATGATTTTACAGAAACAGGATTTCTATTCAATTGTAATTTAAGCTACTGAGAGTTTATATTAGAAATATGGCTCTTCTATATCCATTTTGTTTCTACGTAAGGAGACCAAGCTGTTATCCAGAGTAAGCAGTACCACACAAGAGACCTCAAAATTCAGTTCAGTACCGTAGTTCCTAGAGATGTGAATTTTTATCTGTAAACCATATTAGACTTCTGTATGACTTTGGATAACTATAAGCTCTGTGTTCGTCACACACAAAATAAGGAAACTTTTATTCCCAGTGCCTGTTAGATGAAAAAAAAGGCTGAGTATTCATCTACCATTATCAGCAATAAACTCTGTTAATAAAGACTCTAGAAAACCTCATCCATTTCTAGAATAGCCTTGCATTAGGGCTGCTCTTGTAGCTTTCCAATAAAGTCATTTGTTGTACACAAGAGACAAATGAACCAACCAACTTAAGAAGACACAAAGACTTTATTTAGACATGCAGTGTTTTATCAATCCATCTATTATTATCATATCTTTCTGAAAGATTCTGCGTATATTAATATCCTGAAAGAGGATACACAAAGTGCATGACAGAATCCACTTAATTTCTTCAATGGTGAACCTGAGTTTCTCTCTTTCATAATGTATACACACCAAACACGATAAAATCTCAAGATGTACAAGACTGGTCCCTTGAGCAAAGCTCTGATAAGCTAACTGCTCAAAGTGGCTTCAGATAGCAATGGGAATTATTGTATCACAAAGTAAGGGCTCATCAACTCAAATATCTGCCACAGACTTTCAATTATCTGTAATGTGAACAGCAAAAGGAGACTAGATTGGCAGGTGTTTCCCCCATTTTTTTCACGTTAATACCAGCTGTTGGGGGGCTGGGGGAAGCTCTACCTTTTTTGTGTGCGCCCCAATCCTGATGCTTTGTACTATGCAAGGACAAGAGATTTCAACAAGATAAAAATGTTTCTGGCCGCTTACCTTTGAGCTTCTGGAGCTCATCCTTCAGGTCAGGCCCAGCATGCATGAAAATACTTTCAGATACCGGGTTCTTATCCGTGAGAGTCTCATTGCTGGTGTTTACGATGGCCGTGCAGTTCAGCAGCGCGACATCTCCTTTCCTGAGGAAACAGTTTATTGCAGCCTGAATGCACAGCTAAGCAGGATGTTCTCAGATCAGGGCTGACAAGTAAGGAAATGCCAAGTTACAGGGAAAGCATTAACAGGACTCCAGTGCCCACACAGCGTAGCATACCCTGACTTGGTGCTCACTGAGCTGAATCATCTTTCGCCTCTACCCGATGAAGACAGACTGCATGCAAAACATCAGCTCCTGAAAGAGTCCCAGCCTCAGCAGTAGTTTAGGTACGCTTGTAGAAAAGGCAGTGTTGTAGTTGTATGTGGGGCAGCTCAGGCAGCAAACATGCAAAGCAGCTTGTTAAACTGATGGAGTGTAACACTTCCAAAAACCCACATATTTTTTCTTGGGGATAAGAGGACAGTCCTTGGGTTATTACTTTCAAACCAAACAATTTTTACAATGTACTTCTTTATTTTTGAAGACTATCCAGGGCACCTTACAGCTGCTGTTCCTCAGACCACTGTGGGTATAGAGTGACGCTGCAGCAGGACAGATTTTCTTCTCTTTTGTTCCCAAATTGTGAACCCTCAAGTCGATCACGTGCATTCTGCTGTCCAAAGATCAGACACGCAGAGGATAAACAAGGCACAGATGCATAAGAGACAATGGAGTAGCAGAACTTTGACCTGCTTTTTGTTACAGCAGCAGCCATCAGGGATTTTGGGATCAAAGAGCATAGGAAGGGAAATAAAGATTCCCACACACAGGGAGAAACTAAACTAACAGTTGAAATTGCGCACATTTGTCCAGGCCATAAGAGATGTTTAACCTTTTACTCCTCTCTTTCTTTCTTCTTTTACTCCTCTCTTTCTTTACTTAATTGATTTCAGGAAATCCATGAACAGTCCCCTTTCCTGCATATATTAACCAGAAAGAGGTTCAGGCTGATGCCTGAATCTGCATCCCTGAGAAATCCTTCTCCCTTCACACTGATTAAGTTAAGAGTTATTCCTCTAAAGAGCAGCCTCAAGTATCTGAGTTACACTGATGGAGTAAGTACAGCACACTATACTTTATCAATAGATTTTGGAAGAAAGTCATGGAGAGAAAACACAGAATGGAGGAAGGAGGGGCAGGAAGAGCCAAAAGCAAGCTACAAGAACCACAGGAAAGAAAGAAATACTGATTTAAAACAGAAAAGTGAAAGCAGAATAACACCAGTAAATACAGAGAAAAGCTAGTAGACAGCAAACATATTTTTTAAAAAATAAAAACTTCACATCCAAGTGCTCAACTAGGTCTTGATACTAAGCATACAGTATCACAGTAGGAAGTACAGCTCCAGTCTGCTGCATCAAGGACTGCCTATGAGCATGACCTATGATCGAGCAAAATCCCAGACTTTCAAAGTTACAGTGAACAAAAAGACTGTTTTCTTCCCAGATCTGTAATGTTTGATTCAAGAAAGGAGGATTTAGAAGCTTTATTCTACAGCAGTGATCGTTACATGAAGATATGGATCCTGCAGTAAATAGGAGAAGCGATGACTGACACACGAGAGCCACATCGAACTTACCACAAGATTATTTTTTCATTGATGTCTTTCCTGTATGGAAAAGGTGATCTAACATCAACTTGAGCTTTTTCAACAGGACTTTGGTGACAATCCAGTTGCTTAGCCTCATAGGCATCACTCCAGCCTGGCAGACTGTCAACATCCACAAATCGGGAAGGAGCACCCAAAGGATCCATGGAATGGAAACAACAACTGCCTTCCTCTGCTAACTTGTCACACTCCAATTTTCACTGGAGTCTTCCAGGTGCTTTAAAGGGGGAAAAAAAAAATCAAACCAGGTCACCAGCTGTTCACTAAAAGTAATTGTCCAGTGGAGCCAGACCTTTCACAAGACTGCAATGTAATAACAGCTAGCAGACAACAGAAAAATAGATTTCCCACTTAAACACTCTCTCTTTTGTTACCTGTATGCAATAAGGTAATGCAGAGACTTGCAGTGAGACAAACCTCTTCCAAGAATTCAAGGTGAAAACACCTTCTCTACTAAATTGATCCAACTGATTTGTGATCTTGCATTTTGGAAATAGCAAGAACAAATTCCCAAGTGCAGAGAGGAACTCAGTCTTTCTGAAAAGTGTTACTTCTTTATCTAGACAAAAAACAAATTTGTACCAGGGAATGTATAATCTAATCTTCCAGAGATACTGGTAAATATTTATATAAAAAATGAAAAAAGACAGAGCTTCCCAAACCACAATGCCCCTAACGCCCCAAACTCTACAAACAAACCATTAAAACCCCTCCCTCTGCCCGAATAATACAGTCCTTGCAGTTCAGTGAATTCTGAACAAGAATTGCAAACAAGACTTACTGTCACACAGTTCTTACAGCCATGCACTCAGGCACAAAACCCCTTCACACAAATCAGTTTTACAATAAAGAGTAAAGCTGTAAATTTGAACGCTGGCCCAGTGAATTTTAAGACTGATCTCTGCCATCTGACTGATTTTGAGATGACATGGGTTGCTAGATGAAGGCTCAAACGTGCCAATACTACTTTTCTGCTGCCAGCAGGTAAAGCTTTGGCTCTTACATTTCCATAGTGACAACTGAACTATACTAGTGAGTCAAACTAGCACAAACATACCCACGTAAGTAACTTCAGTTTGCCACATACACACCCACTACTTAACTCCTTTCGCAGGTTCATAATTGGTAATAATTTAAAAACGATCGCACCCATAAGGACTAATTGTGAAACGTGACTTACTAAGCACGTTCGTTAGCCAGAGGAAAACAACACAGCAAAACAAAACAACCAAGCGTCCAAGCTCACACTGAGAGATAATAAAGGCTGACACTAGGACAAAGATGGTCAGTCGTAAGAGCATCTAAGTAAGCTTTTCGCTGGGAGAAAAGGCAGTGAGAGAGAAAGGCAAGGTAAGGGCGGCTACAGTGGCTCCAGCCAGAAGCTCGTCTACAACAGCATCTTCCCCCTGCCGAACAGCCAAACCCAGGGGTCTGCCTACGGCAGCAAGAGCCAGGCGAAGCGGGGCGCGCAGATCTCCGGGCCATCGCCCCCACGATCGCTGCCGGGCCCTCCCGCGGCGGAGGCGGCCCCCAGGGGTTGTCAGGCTCGCAACGGGGCACAGAGCGATGCGAGCGGGGGCCGAGGCCCCAGTGCCCGGGGCGCAGTTTCGTGCCCGTACCTGGAGGAGAACCTGCCTCTGCCGCCTCTCCCGCCCCACGGCTCGCAGCCGGGATTCCGGCACCGCGCTCCGCCCGGCATCCAGCGGCCCCGCCCGGCTCCCACCGCGCTCGCCCAGCGCAGGCCGGGCTGTGCCCCCGGCACCGCACCGCACCGCACTCACGGGCACAGCCGCAGAGCCGCCGCTAGCCCCGCCCGGACAGAGGGTCCCGGTCGGCGCCGGTCTGGCGACATCACCCAGGGCAGCTCCGCGTCTGCCGCGCTTCCGCTTCCCTTCCCGGGCGGGGCCTCAGGGCCGCGCTCGCCGCCGAGCCCGCTCTGACGCACTTCCAGCGCGGCGGGCCCGGAGCGCCGCACGTGTGGCGGCCGCGGCTGCCCCGCGCCTTCCTTGTCCCCGCCATCCCCGCCGCCGCCATGGGCCTGACGCGGCAGTACCTGCGCTACGAGCCCGCCGCGCTCTTCGGCCTGGTGGCCAGCGCCAGGGCCGGCGTGGCCTTCGTGGCGCTGCGCGGAGAGCGGGGCCGCTACGTGGCCGTGCCGGCTTGCGAGCACGTGTTCGTGTGGGACACAAGGAAGGGAGAGAAGGTGGGAGCCGGGATGCGGTGCCGGGGGGCGGGCGGTGGCGGGGCTGGGGTGCAGCGTGCGGGGCTTTTAGGCCGCCTGGAGCGAAGCGATTTGTGCTACTGAGCGGCGCTTGGAGGGGAGCGACACCTCCACAGCCTCCTACAGCTTTTTGGGAGGGGTGAGCACAGCGTGAGGTTAGGTTATGGAGTGAATATGCAGCTCTGGCTGCGTCCTGGTCCGTCGTGCTGGTGTCTTCCAGTTCTCCAAGGTGATCCCTGGACAAAGGATTCTGCATCGTGTTACCTTTTGAGTAGTCCAAAATATACTGCAGTATTGGATGCTAGCAAGAAAGTCTTGCTAGGTACAAGAAAGTGATTGGTTATTTCCGTTTAAGGGATTTATAAGGTTTGTTGAAATTTGTTGAAATCCAACAGGTAGCACCAGCGCACACAGAACAGAGGAGGCTGTGGATGATATTCATAATGGATATCTGGAATACAGCCGCTCTCACCTTTGTTTTCTTTTGGTAGTAACTTGTAGCCATTAGTTGTTAGAGGGAGGGGGTGGTGGGTGGTGGGCCTGCTGCTCTGCTCTTACTGTGAGAGTAATTTATTTTATCTCGACTTGGTCTTAAAATGGGTGGACCTCACTGTGGATCCCTTGAGATTTGCCTTAGGACCTCAGTTGTGGAAGAGTAATTGCTGTCACAGTAACTGGAAAGATGCTCCCGGTTTAGCTGGGTGTGTGAATGTTCTTGGACAAATCAGAGAGGATGTCATAGAGTTTGCGTTTTGGCTGTGGAACTGGGTATCCCGTGTAAAAGTTGTATCCCGTTGGGAGGTTGTCAGCTGTAACTTTAAGGACTTTGCCACGCACTGTCTCCTGTGAGATTTGGAAATCACTGTAAGTACTATTGTCTGCTACAAACTGAAATCTGGTTTTGTTTCACAGCCTCTGGAGTGCTGTCTGCTGGTATGTTGTTTTGGAGATGTTTTTATAATTTTCAAGTTCCTGTGCAGTCTGTGGAAAAGCAGCTCTGGTCTATACCTGAGAAAGGCCAGGCAAGAGAGGATGGAGTCAGGAAGAAACTTTCCAACTTTACTCTCAAACAATATTTCTTAATCTCTGGCACTTAATATGTGGGGGCAGAAATTTCAGGTTCTGAGTTCCAGGGCTTGTTCTGCACTGGTTTCCTGTTTGATTGTGAGAAATTGCTTCCCTTCTAGCTGCTGTTTGCCTTGTAAAATGGGGTTAATGATACTGTATTTGGTGCAGGAAATCGAAAAATGAACTTCTAAAGCGGCTGAAGTGCTCAGTTGGAAGTTCAGGAGAAGAGTAGACTATATTTTCTCTACTGTGTAAATATCTGACTCTGACATGTCATTTATTAACATTATACATGTTTTGTCTCCTGAAAATGGCAGGTTCTTATCCTTAAGGGTCTCAAGCAGCAAGTCAGTTGCCTCTGCCCCTCTCCAGATGGGTTGCACCTGGCTGTTGGGTATGAAGATGGAGCAATCCGTGTCTTCAACCTCCTAAGTGGAGAATCGACTGTCACTTTCAATGGGCACAAGGCTGCAGTTACAGCCCTGCAGTATGACCACCTGGGTGGCAGGCTGGTGTCTGGCTCAAAGGTGAGGCTGTGACATCTGGAGCACGAGCCTTTCACAGAGATGCCCCTTGGGGAAGGCTGACCTGCACTGAAATGTTCAGTATTTTAAGTGTGGCCTCTGCCCATAGCCAGAGGATGGCAGTGAGAGGAGCTGGGGAGCCCAGGGCTGGGGAGCAGCAGGGGCTGCAGGCAGGAGCAGGACACTGGTAGAGCTGTTAAAGTGAAGAATCTTATGAGATCAGGAATAGCAAAAGTGTCTCAGGCTGGGGCCATGGTACATTTATCGGTCTTACTGCACCTTTGGGGAAGCAATGTCACTTGCATGAATCATCCTTGTGATTCAGAGTGAGGACGTGTGCTCTCAGGTGATCTTTTCAGTCTCGTGGCAGAAGTTTTGCAGAGACAAGGGCCAGTCCCATGGAGACACTCTCTCTGTTCCAGGATACAGAAGTCATCGTGTGGGATGTCATCAATGAGAGTGGCCTGTACCGGCTGAGGGGACACAAGGATGTCATCACTCAAGTCCTTTTCTTGAAGGAGAAGAACTTATTGGTCACTTGGTGAGCCACACTAAGAGTAATTGTTGATCTGGAAAGCAGGCACGGTTGTACTTGCAATTTGGACATCCTGTGTACTATAGCCATTTGTATTTTCCTTCTTGCCTTGTGATATCTCACACCCACCAGTGTCTTTGAATATGATTTTGTTACATCCACATATTTTTAAGTCTGGTGCCTGAATCCAAGTCTTAGACCAGCTGAAATGGCCATACTGAAAAAAGTTTTTGGAAAAGGATTTAACTTGTTGGTTAATGCATCAGCTTAAAATTGTTGTAACAAAGAATAGTGATAACGTGTTCATTATGTGTGTAACAGGTTTTGGTGGTTTTTTTTTTGTTTATCTTGAAGAATTAAGCAGACTTACCTTCTGTATGTGTAATTCACACAGCAGTGTGACAGAAAAATTGCTTACTTGTAAGCTGTAAATACACAAATTAATTAAAAGACGATAGGTGTTTTTTTAGTTGATTTTTAGTTATTCAACTAAACGAGCTGCAAATTGACTGAATCCCTTTAATAGATGGTTGACAGAACATACTCTTGCTGAAATATCAGTCACTAATTTTTTACTTTTTAATATGCCATTTACTAGCTTAATAGAAAAGTGCATGCAATCCGTTCAGTTTAAAATTAAAACAACTTTCTTTTGCTTTTTTTTCAAATGAAAAAGTAGTATTTTCTTGGTTTGGTAGATGATACCCATTTCTTAATGCAATTTCAAATATTTGCAGGTCAGCTTCAGTGACTTGACAGATATCTTTTCGCAGCACTGCTTGTCCTTTTTTTGTTTGGCTTACAAAATTCAGTGTTTGAGCAGCTGCTCAGTGGTGTGTTCTGATGTGTTTTAGATTTGTCTGTATTACTACCACTTAGAAAAATGGTGAGCTCTGGAGTCTTTCCTCATGTCTTCTTTGTTCCAAGAGCTTTTCTTCTTTGTTCCAGTGCCAAAGACACACTGGTGAAATGGTGGGATCTGGACACCCAGCACTGCTTCAAAACTCTGGTTGGACACCGAGCTGAGGTAAAAAGGGGATGTGTGGGAGCTGTTGGGCTGGAGGGACTTGGGATGTCGTGGCTCACTCTGGGCTTTCCTTGCTTTCAGCAGTTGTAAGCTGGCACCATCATACATTTTACTTTCATTAGGCTTTAGGAGTGAACAAATTAGAAACTTTCAAACGTTCCAAGAGCTGTCATCAGGTTCAGTGGGTGACAATTCCAATGCACATGTCCCCAGAGGAGGTCCCAGCTAGATCCATTCTCTATTTGGTTGCTGCTTAAATAAATCAATTAAAGATGCTGTGCTTTTTAAATGATAGTTAAAGGAGTCAGTTCCTCACATCGTGTCTCTGGACAGGTCTGGGGGATGGCTTTGCTGTCCAAAGAGAAGCGTCTGATCACTGGGAGCGCTGACAGTGAGCTGAGGGTGTGGGATCTCACATACATCCAGGAGGTAAGACATTCCCTTTGTAACCCCTCAGTCCCCCTGCTCAGCTGCTTGTCTTTGAACTGAGATGGAACTGGAACCTGTTCTAATCTGATGGATGTTCTGGAAAACAGCCAAAGTAATGTCTTTGCTATCTGAGGGGTCCAGAAGCTGTTCATGGGATGGGCTTTGGTGTTTCCTGTGTTTTGAGCTTTCAAGTGAAGCTGCAAGCACTTCCAGAGCAAGATTTCCACAGTGTGTCAGATCTTCCTGCGTCCTTACAGCTGAGGAAGACAGTCTTGTGGGTGGATAATAGTCATGGGAGCACATGGAGTGCTTGGTGCCTTCAGGAATGCTGTAGGACACTCTGGTGTATGCTAACCAGTTGTATCTCCAGGGAAATGAAATATGAGCCAGAAACCACAATACTACAGCTCTTGAGGTTTAAGGTATTCCTTTGGTTGTTTTTTTTTTTTTTTCCTGTGAGCAGGTAAAAGATCCTGATGAACCAGAATCCAAGAAAAGCAAAGGGTCTTCTTCACCTGGAGCAGAAGAAAACACTGAAGAGGATGAGACCTTAGAGTTGGATGAGCGTCCTGAGGATGTAAGATCAGTTTTCCATGATGTCTCTGAGCTGGTGTATCTAACCCCATTTGCATGGTTTATATCCTGAGCATCATATTTAGCCTGTTTGGGAAAATATGATCATTCTTGTCCTGCTCTATAACCTGCAAAACATCAGCAGAAGTATGTGTGCCAAAACACTCTTAGATTTATTCTCCACTGACAGTTTTTCTTTGTTTTCTATTTGAGAAAGGCTAGCAAATGTATAAATTTAAACAGTGCTAATAGAGCTCTTTCATCAAACAACACACAAGTAAAATAGTTCCTAGCTGGTTGGCAGCTGCTGAGTTCAGTACTGATGCTCACCTTTGCAGAAACTGAGAGGTCAGAGTTGCACTGTAATGAAATATGGTGTGAGGTTGGATTGCAGAAAGCCATTCCCACTTGTGCTGCTGCTGGAGACTTTACTGAATCTGTCTTTCTGGTAGAACTTTCTGGGGTACCGCTCAGATCTCAGGCTGCTTGTAGTGGTGGTGGACACTTGACTTTAACTAATTTTCCAGCTTCCTCTCCAGAGGATTTCTCTCCCTTCAAGGCCCTGTTTAAGAGTCTCTGTTCTCACCTTCTCTGCCTCTTTTGACTGAGCTCTGCTGCCTCTGTAGCATAAAAAAATCAGCTCTGTCTCTTATCTTCCACTAAGACCGCCAATGATTATTTCCAGCTGAAATGCAACAAAACACCAGGAAATAAGCTTGTGGCTCACACAGATGCTTTTGTCCCTTTATTATCCTTACTAGTTGTTCTGCCAGGACCGTGTAGGTTCATTTCCCCCTTTCCTTGACTTCCCTTGTTAGCAGGTTTCTTGAGTTTGCTTGAGAAGATCCTTTGACCTTTCAGACCCAAGTTTGTTCCTCTTTCCCTGTAGCGCATCGTTAAGTGCAGCAAGGTTGGATCCATCATGCGGGAAGGGAGAGACCGAGTGGTGACTCTTGGCACTGACCGGATGGGCAAGTTTTTGGCCTGCCATGTGAGTAACGGGGGGCTCTGCTACTGAGCTGTAGAGGAGGCTGGTAGAGACCTTGGGTACTTTCTGTAAGGGCCAGCCAGGGCTTTGCGTACCTTTTAATTTGTTTGCTCTGACTCTAGGGAACAGATGCTGTTCTGGAAGTGTTCTCTGTCCTTTCTGAAGAGGAAATCCAAAAGAAATTGGAAAAGAAAATGAAGAAAGCAAGGAAAAAAGCCAAGTAAGTAATTTTTTGGATGCTGTCTATGTCCAGAAGGCTCTAGAAAAGCTGTTCAGTAGTATTACACAGTGGTTGAACTCCAAGCTTCTGGCCATTCTGTTTGTGCTAGCCTGTTGTATTTTGGGGTTGATCTTTCTGTGCATCCTTGGTGCTTGTCTGAGCAGCACTGCTCGCAGAGACTAAGGAAATACCTTTCTTTCTGAGTCTTCCCTCTGGAAGAAAAAAGCTAAGGTATGCAAAGAAATGGACATAAAATGGGTTTTTCAGAGCTGCTCAGCTCTACCTGACATTGGTGTTTATATTGCTTGGTGCATCAAAGTAAGTTCTTGGTAGGCAATGCAGGAATGAGAGTGTCGTCTGAGAAGTCACAGAGAGTCTGATACTTCAGCTCCTGTTTTACAGCAGGCAGAGATACAGGTGAGATTTTCTTAATGGTTACTCTGTGTATCCTGGCACTCAACAGGTGCCTCAGAACAGCCCTTAGGGAGGGGCTGGCTCCAGGGTACAAACTAAAGCACAGGGCAGGTAAATCTGGAAATGCATTTTGGTAATGGCTGAGAGCTTTCGATGAGTGATAGGAGATGAGCAGAAGCTGGTCTTGCTTTCAGATACAGCTTCTGTTGCCTGTTTTGTATCCATCTTTGTAATATGCCTTGTGTTCTGGCTCCAGAGGAGGTTGCCTTTTTTTAGGACAGTTTGTGTCTTTAGTGGTCTGCATGCTGGCATGAACTGCACTGTCCACCCTTCACTATCCCTATTCTTTTATGTGGTTAGCACTGCTGGATGAGAGGGAAGTTGTTTTCAGCAGGCTAAGTGGTTTTCTTACATTTTCTGTGTTGCCGTGTTAGTTTGTGTTGGCTGTGCTGGGTCGTTTGACTCTCCTCCCTTATCTGACATTTCCAGACAGAGCTCTGAAGAGGAGCCTGGAAGAAGCGTGGAGCTGAGCCTGCAGGAGGAGATTCAGCGGGTCACTAATGTCAAAGCTTCTTCTAAAATCAAGTGAGTGGAAAGCCTGTTGTAGAGTCTGATGAGTGGTTATGCAGCTACCTGGGGAGAGCTCTGCATGGCCCAGTGCAGGCAGAGGGAGAGGAAGTTTCCCCCTCCATATATGTTCAGCTTGGAGCTGGGGAGAGGCCTGCCATGGTCTCTAGTCTGTTCACACCTCTGTGGCTCAGTGTGCACTTGCTTGTTGGATGTGCTCTGTGTTCCACTGTCTCAGCTGTTCTTGATAATTGATCCCTCCAACACTTTGTCTTATTGCCCCTGTGCACAGCTCTGATTTTGTCTAATCCAACAGGTCATTTGACTTGATTCTCTCTCCAAAAGGAGAGCTGAAGATGGTACTGCTGCTCCAGAACAATGTCATTGAATTGTACAACCTGGACCTGTCAGCACAAGTGGCCCAGGCTGTCCGTGTGTCCAGGATAACCATTGGAGGCCACCGCAGTGATGTCAGGACATTGGCTTTTAGCTCTGACAACATTGCCATTCTCTCAGCAGCGGCAGAGTCCGTGAAGATTTGGAACAGGTACGCAGTCTGGTTGTGTCAGTCTCCCAGAATTGGGGGATGCATTGTTAAGAAAAGCAGTGATAAGAAAGAGGGGACAATGGAAAGAGATAAAACAGTGAATGAAGGAAGCAAATAGAAAATTATATATTTTTCTTTTTTCTTTATTAGGGAAACTGAGAAACTCTAAATCTAAAATTTCAACAGAAGGTCTATTCAAAAAGGTCATACATAGCAGTTGGGTATAGACTGTATTTTGCTATGCATTTTTTCATTTTTAATAAGAAGTATTAACTGTTACCCTAAAGAAGCTACTGTCTGTTCTTTAGGGAACATGTGGGTTTCTTGACATCTTATCTGAAGGATCTAGTATTAGACTGAGTAGGCTATTGCACTGATTTAGAGTGTTGTTTGTTGATGTAGAGTGTTGTCCCAGTGTTTCTTGAGTGGTGCTGATTTCAAGCTCAGTTTCCTCTGAGTACACTCTCTTACACTCTGTCCCTTCCTGAAATGCTGTTTAAAATTAGGAGCTCTGTTCTTGTTCACAACAGCAATAGGTCGTGATGGTGGACAACATAATGGCATGTTTTTATGGGAAACGTTGTTAGCAGTAGTGCTGGGGTTAATAGTAGTGTTAGGGTCAATAGGATGGTGGTGCCTTATCTTCTGACCCCGGCTGAAAGACAACTGCTGGTAGAGGCCACTCTGGAGCATGTCTCACTGAGCAGGCCAGATTCTGTGTGTGATAAGAGGTTTTGGGCTCTGTCTTTGTCCACAGGTCGACCTTGCAGTGCATCCGGACGATGGAGTGTGAGTACGCGCTGTGCTCGCTGTTCGTCCCTGGAGATCGGCAGGTCATCATTGGGACCAAGGTAAGGAGTGGCCCTCTGGCTCCTGACTGCCCAGGTCTGGGAATGTGTTAGGAAAATGTCATTAAGGCAGCCTCACAGAAAATGCATTGCCCCTCCTGATCTGGAGCACTGCTGTGTTCCCAGAGTGGTTACAGAGCTCTTGTGGCTTGAGGTGGAAGGCAGAGGAGAGCTTTGGGAAGGCCCTGATGGAGATCAGGAGTTTGGCCATCTGTGTATAATATCTACCTAATGAAGCTGGCTGCTGGGGGCATGGGTGGCAGGGAGCTCTTCTGCCAGAAACTCTCATGAATTGTGAGCAGAGGCTGATGCTTCCTCTGTGATGTCTTTCTCCCCAGACAGGGAAGCTGCAGCTGTATGACCTGGCTTCTGGCAGTCTGATAGAGACACTTGATGCTCACGATGGAGCAGTGTGGTCCATTGCCCTTTCACCAGACCAGGTAACTCAGCCACCCTTTTAAGTATCATCTGCACTTCTTTTTATGTAGTTTCTTCCTATAGTACTGTGTTTGCACCATGGAATTTGTTTTGCACCACGTGCTTTATTCCATGGAAGCATGGAATCCCTCATCCTCAGAGGTGGAGGATGCAGCTGGTAGTGTCTAATAACTTTCTGGTGGAATCAAAACCACAGTGAGAAATAATCTGCCTGATATTCATCCACCCTATGGATGAAAACATATGGGATAGATTTTACCCTCCTTCTTAATGTAAAATATTGGACTGCTGTTCCTTTAGAAGGCTCTGTTGTAGGACAGTGGTAAGTTGTGTGGTAGCCAGTAACAGTGAGAGTCTCAAGCTGCCCACAAATTAAAAGCATGTTGTTACCTGCAACTGAGGTGACTGCTTTCAATCCCAAAGTTTCAGTCCAGGTTTTGTTTTACATTTGGGGTCTTTGTCTTAGACCTCCAAAATATGCTAGAGCTTTTGAAATTGTTGTTGCTCAGCCAGTGTGTGCTCTAACCAGAGCAAGTGCTCCTGGTGTTGTCCACTTAATCATTAATGGCGTGGGAATGTGTGACACTTCAAAAACCTCCTCTGTGTTGGCAATTCCTTGCTATAAACTTTCTCTGGGTGATAGAAAGTAGTTTCACAGCAAGTTTCTTGTTTTCCCCTACAGCATGGCTTTGTGACAGGAGGTGCTGATAAATGTGTCAAGTTCTGGGAGTTTGAGCTTGTGAAGGATGAGAGCAGTGTTCAGAAAAGGTGAGAAGATAATCCTTATGCCACTGTTGTTGATGGGTGCTTTGGCCTTTGCTGTGCACTGCAAGAACTGCCCATGACATCTGTGTGGAACACATGGAGGAGAGCGTGGGCTCAGTGCAGTTTTGTGAAGACCTGAGCTTAGCTGGAGAAGGGCACTTCCCTCATTCTGATCCCTTTCTGTGTGGGAGTTTAATGTCTAATCAGGCTGGGCCTGCAGATTTTTACTGTAAATGTAGCAATGATGTTCATCAACCATCAGAGCCTGCTTATTTCCAGTCCTGTCACAGTGAGGAATGAGGTGCTGCATGTTAGAATTCACTTGCATTCCAAGGGTGCAATGTGGGACTTGTATCCATTTCTCTTCCTAGTTTGTTTGCTTGGGATAACAGTTGTTTTTTTTTCCTCGTTGCCAGGCTTTCCATGAAACACGTGCGCGTTTTACAGCTGGATGAAGATGTGCTCTGTGTGCGGTACAGCCCCAACCAGAAGCTGCTGGCTGTGTCCTTACTGGATTGCACTGTGAAGGTTTTCTACGTTGACACACTCAAGGTGTGTAACCAAATGGGCTGTGAGGCTGTGCAGGAAGGGATGTAACTGTAGCCTGCAAGATCAGGAATACAAAGGGAAAGTGTCTGTTTTATGTGGAACATGCATCCTCCTTCAGGGGCCTGTTTGCTGGCAAGCTGACGGAGCTGTGGTTGTTCCAAACTGGGAATTCAAGATCCATTTTTCATTTCAAAAGTGTTCTGAGCCTGCAGGTGGCAAGATTCATTCTAAACCCTGCAGACGTGGTGGTAATCCAGATCTGTCAGGCACAGTAAAGGTGGGGATGAATGTGTTTCATGTGGCGTTAAATAAGGCATGGCAGAGGCAAAGCCTGCAGGAGGAGAACCTTCCTTGTGAGCAGTGTGTGCTGGATTTGTGAGCTGTGTATTAGCAGGTGAATATTAGGGAGTGACACGAGACAGACTGGTCCTCATAGTTATGTAGAGAGAAACAGAAATGATCTCCATTGACACTGGTGGTTGGCACCAGAGTTAGCTAGAGAGCAAACAGAGCTAGTTCAGCCTGCTTAGCTACTTCCACCTTCTTCTCAGCTCTGCCTCCTTGACCCTGCTGCTAACAGTGTTCAGGGCAAGAATGAAAGTGGGGCAGTGCTGGAAAAACAGCTCCTGAGGCAGAGCATACGTAGCCTGGAGCTTGAGATTTGCACGTCCCTCTACCCAGCGTGTCTAACTGAGTCACCTTTCTTCTGCTTCAGTTTTTCCTTTCTCTGTATGGACACAAGCTGCCAGTGCTGTGTATGGACATCTGCTATGTAAGTATCATTAGGGCTGTGTAACGTGGGACTGTGGTGGTATGGATGAGTGTGAGAACGTCTGCTGGTGTCAAGGCCTCTAGGATAATGCTTTCTTGTCACCTCCTTGCTCCTGACTTAACAGTTTCTGGGTGGGACGCAGCAGGCCCCTTCTTATTCTGCAGTCCTGTGCTCACTGGAAGGGGTATCACAGTTGGGGTCATGACAGAACTGACCCTGGGGCATTTTATGAGTGAGTGGAAATCAAAATGCTGGAATGGTCCCTTACACTCATTGTAACAGGTACAGCTTGCTTTCTGCTAAAGTTACTGTGTGAGAGGAGTCTGAATTGTTAGTGGGAGCAGAGGGCAGGTGCTGAGAGGGACCAGCCTCTTTGTGCCTGTTCATTCTTGAGCTGCATCTTGCTCTGAGGTGTCTTTGGAATGAGGCTCATTGAAAGCCAAGAAGAATGTCAGGATATAACCAAACACCTGCAGAGGGTCAGAGGAGGGCCAGGGTGCTCTCACTGGGCTGTGCCAGTACCAGAGCATGAGCCACTGGGGAGTAGGTGGAGGGGTCAGGAGGCCACATTTCAGGAGCCAGGTGTCTCCCTAACTCAGCAGAGCTGAGTCACTGGGGCAGCAGCAGTTCCTCGTGGGGCTGCCAGCCAGCTCCCCACACCCTCCTCTCTGTTGCTCTGTAGGATGGGACTCTAATTGCGACTGGCTCTGCTGACAGGAATGTGAAGATTTGGGGCTTGGATTTTGGGGACTGTCACCGTTCTCTCTTTGCCCATGATGACAGGTTAGTCAAATCCTACAGCATCTTTGGACTGTGGACTTGTCTCCAAGGAGTTGTGATCCAGCAATTATCCTTTTATCCATCATAGAGGAGGGGGAGTTCTGCAGTGTTACCCAAGTGGGTAAATTTGAGCCTTTTTCTCTTCCAGTGTGATGTATCTGCAGTTTGTGCCCAAATCCCATCTCTTCTTCACAGCTGGGAAGGACAGCAAGATTAAGCAGTGGGATGCAGATAAATTTGAACATATCCAGACGCTGGAGGTAGGAAATTCTGCAGTCTGTTGAAAGGAAGCATTATCCCTGCATGAGCAGGGTTCTCCTCAGGGGTGGAAGTTGGGTGATGTCATACCTCTTCTGTCATCTATGCAGGGGCATCACCAGGAGGTTTGGTGTTTGGCACTCAGTCCCAATGGAGACTATGTGGTGTCAGCATCCCATGACAAGTCCCTGCGCCTCTGGGAGAGGACGAGGGAGCCACTGATTTTGGAAGAGGAGAGGGAGATGGTGAGAGTTGCATCTTTCCTACCAAAAATAACTTCTAGACGTTTTTTTTTTTTTTTTTTGTTCTGTTCTTTAATGGCTTTCTACAGGTCTGTTGCTTACAGTCTTTGACATTCTCTTGTGCTCCTTTCAGCACAAGTGTGTTTGGGACGTGGTTCAGCAGGTGGCTGACTTGGAGGGATGGAGAGCTCCTGTTAAAGGCAGTTTGTCCCTTTTCCAACTTTGAGAGGTCCATTCTGGCTCAGTAGCAGGCCTCAGAGCTCAGGGATGCTGGATGAAGCCCCTTCTATTCCATTTGAGCACGTATTGTGAGGAATTATAGACTCGGAAGGAAAGTCTGGAGGTCTGTAGTCCAGCCCCTTGCTCACTGCAGGATGACCTTAAAGCTGTGTAGAGACTTGCCTTGATACATTGACATCTCCCAGGAAAGAGATTTTCCAGACTGTCTGAACACCTGTTCCAGTATTGAGCCACCATTGGGGCTGGCCGAAGTGTTTGTTTCACGTATCCAATCTCTTGGAACACTTTGTAACTCTCTATCTTTTTGCTGGATCCTGCGGAGAAGCCTGTTTCTGTCAGCCCTTAGTAAGGCAGTTCTCAAACCACGGTGGAGAGGGAAGGAGGCAGAAATCCAGAAGCAGGAGTGGATGAGAAACCTGCAATAGATGTTTGGGGTTTTTTTATCCCAGCCTGTTTGCAAGGTCCGACCCACACGCTGTACCTTGATGCCCTGTGTTTGGTAAGAGGAGAGACAGAGATAGCTTTTCCAGATTCCAGAAAAGTTTGTTTTGGGTCAAGTTTGAATAGCAAGGTGGGCATGAATGCACAAGTAGTGAACTATGCATAGCATAATTGGTGCCCTTTCATGTGAGACCTGGCAGACCAGAGACACTTTCCTTTTGCAGCCCAGGACAACTCTGGGACTTTTCTAGATTATTTCCCTCTGTGTTGTGTGACTGCTAACAGGTGTGGTGCTGAACTGCAGTGTCTGTCTCACTTTGGTGGGATCCTGAAGGACTGTTCCTGCACCCAGAGCAGAGACCTGGATTTCTTTCTCTGGGAGATTCTGGAGTTCACTGTGGGGTTGGGACCAGGGACAAATGGGCGTTTTGCTGCTGGCATTGTTGGTCTTTGCTGATTGGTCCTGGTTTTGCAATGGGCTGCATGAAGCCCTCCAGGCTGTCTTGCATCCTTGCCTTGCTCACAGCTGTTAATATGTTCTGTTCTCATCCTCTGTAGGAACGAGAAGCTGAATACGAAGAGAGTGTGGCAAAGGAAGAGCAGCCTGTGGTGAGTTGCACCATCTGAATGTGTGTCAGTCTGACTGTACAAACACTGGAAAAACTATTTCTGTAAGAGGCAAGGAAGAGGTATCAGGGAGAAAGGATCATTTTCTTGCTTTGAGATGGCACTGGGGGGAAGGTGGTGCTGAAGCTATGGCTGCTCCATGATGCACTTGGCCGTGGTACTGTGGAAGGGTGGAACTGCAGCTCTGTATTTTGCATTTTGTAGGTGGCTGGAGAGAGGCAAGGAGAGACAGGGCTGGCAGGGAAGAAGACCATTGAAACCATCAAAGCGGTAAGGTGCTGTGGCTCTGCCAGCGTGGCTTTGTGCCTTACCAGTCTCTCAAAGGGGGCTGTCACAGGGTCATAGCATCAGATTGAAGAGTAACCTGTGCTGTCACTTAAGGGCAGATTGCTCTTGCATGCAGAGGCAGTCTGTCCTGCTCAGAAGCCAGCAGGGAGGGTTTTGACTTGGGAGAGTCACACATCAGGAATTTTTTCCTCCTGAGAGGAATGAGGTGTGAGGTTCCTGTAGCTGCACCTGCCTGGCACATGTGGGACAGATGGGACTGCTCTTGCCCTGTGGGGTTGGCATCCCAAAGGAGCATGAGGCAGCTGGGATGTTCTCAAGGCATTAGGCCTCTCCCTGAAGGGCTGTGCAGTCCAGTGGGCATCTGTGGAAGGTGGAAATCTATTGTGGTGCTTGATGTGGGAGATGCACTAGGAAGATGTGGGGGTCGGTAATTCCATTGCTGCAGATTTCAACAGTTCGGTGATTTTCAGAAGAAATCCTTAATCTGAATAGTCAAAATGGCCTGACCCTGGCTTGTGCCTCAAAGGTGCACTGCTTGCTGGGGGTGGTGGTCAAAGCAACAACTGAGCTGCAAGCAGAGAGCACCCAGGGGGCATGTGGATGGTGTGTGATGTCTTCAGGACATGACCTGTTCAGGGTAGTGGTGCAGTCTGGAGTAGAGGTTATCAAGGAGATGCCATGTGGTGCTCTGTGTCAGCACCTCTGCTTCCAACTGTACTTGTCCAGCTGAGCTTGTCTGGTGTCCCTGATGTGCTGTTCTTGTGCTGCACAGGCTGAGAGGATCATGGAAGCTATTGAGTTGTACAGAGAAGAGATGGCAAAACTAAAGGAACACAATGCCATATGCAAAGCTGCAGGAAAAGAGGTAAAAGACTGAGGAAAGTAAAAATCCCCAGGTGTGTTGGGTGTACCCTTCCTGCTCAAGTGGAAAGGCTTGGCATGCAGATAAAGTCAGGACAGCTGAAAACAGCAGACATTTGCTCAAGTCTTTTGGAGAAGTAGATAGCACCATGCTCTAGGGCATAATTAGGGGTGTGTTCTTTCCAATGACCTTTATGCCTAATTTAGTATTAGTATGTAAGATGTCCCTGGAAGAGTGTACTGCTGCAGGTTCATCCTAAAGCCTCATCTTTGCCTTCATCTCAATACTTCCTGCTGAATATGGGGCTGTGATAGAAGAGGGAAAGGTGACAAGAAGCGGAAGAAAATTCTTCCATTTTGAGTTAGTCTTATATGTCTGAGAATGAGATTGTCTGGTGGCTTCAAATGAGGCCTTCAGCAACATTCTGGGGAGGGTGGAGGTGTGGGAATTGCAGGAAGACACTCAATAAAAGCTCTCTTCTACTGTGGCTAAAAGTTTGCTCTGAGTATGCATTTATATGCACACACCTGCCTCATTCTAACCCATTCTGTGTCTCCAGGTTCCCTTCCCTGTCAATCCCATCCTCCGTGCCTATGGAAATATTACAGTAAGTGGAATGCCCAGGCCACAGGCTGTACTCCATTCTCAGCAGGAGTGGGGCTGGTTTGCTGGCTGAACCAACATGCTGGGTTGCTGTGGGGAAGGACAGCTTAGTTCAACTTTTTTTTGCTTGTGCAAAGTGAACATAATTTGGGGTTTTTGTGCTGAAGTGGGTTTTTTTTGTTATTTTTAAATTTTTTAGTATCATGCACTTGTGTTACAAAACTTTAACCCTGTCAGGGTTAAACAACCCTGATGGTAGCCATGACCTTATGATGTTCCTTATCATGAGCCAGGCGTTTCAGTCTTCTCCAAGATACAGGAAAGCTGGTTCAAACCTTTTCCAGGTTTATTTATGTGGCATTGCTACACCAGTTACTGATTCTGTTCCTATTCCTGCAGAGTTTACACTGAGAAAATACTGAATGTTAGTTCGATGCCCAGGTAATGCAGGCGAGAGCTGGTGCCCTTATTCACTCATGTCATACTACTGCACAGCAGTCTTCACTAAATTCTGTGCATTTTTGACATATTACAAAATACACAGACAAGGATATATGGATTTCATTGATAAATAAAAATCCACTACTCTGAGTAGATTAGTTTTCCCTGTTTATTCCAAGGTGCACTCCCAGCCTGTGTTTTCTAAGTACCCTTAGGAAGACCCTTGTTTATTCACTCTCCCCTTTTCATGCAATCATACAATGGTTTGGGTTGGATGGGACCTTAAAGATCATCTGGTTCCAGCCCCTCTGTCCTGGACAGGGACACCTCCCACTAGACCAGGTTGCTCAAAGCTGAATGTCAGTGCTAGATGAAACAGCCTTTGTCTTCCTTCTAATTACCTGTAACCACAGGAGCCCTTCTGTCCCTTCCTCCATGATTATAAGTCTAATTACTTATAAGTTGTAAAGACTGAACAGAAGTGAATTCAATCCTGTGACTTAGTAATTAAAGGCACTTTTCTTTACCAGTTCCCAGCTCTGCTCTGCATCTGCCAAACACTTTCAGCAGATAAACAGGAGTAGTAGGAATGAAGTCTGGGAAATGAGTTTGTATAAGGTTTTTTATATATAATTTGTTTTACCAAGCTTTTTGTCCAATTTGTACAAGATTCATTGTCATGAATTGAGATGATGTAGTTGATTAAATGTAAATAAGATTTTTCACAATATTCTTCACCAGTGTTGAGTACCCTGAGAAGGTTGAGGGAGAACTCAGAGTGGCAGCTGATTGAAGCTGAAGGGGTTTTCTCTTTGTTATATTCAGCTTGATGTGTCTGTCTCACAAGATGTGATGGTGTGTTTTTAACTGTGTGAAATGGACCTTAGGGCATGTTGGTCCTGGAATGTTTCTTGTTAAGCAGGGCTGGTGTCTTTCCTCTGTTGCAGCCTTCTGCCTACGTGCTGGAAGTTTTCAAGAAGGTCAAGTCGAGGTGGGTCCCAAGAGCTTTATTGCTGAACAGATTTATGACTGAGTGTAGGGTTTCTAGGCCCAGGACTGGCTGGGGTCTTGAGTGATCCCTCATAAAAGGTATGAGCTAGAGACTGGAGTCAATTGTTCCTGACAGCCTCTTTTGGAATGTGCATGGAACTGGGAATGGGAAGTGTTCCTTCCATGGGGAGTGTGGACTGAAGCTTCTGGATGTGGCTTGGCCGTTTGGAGATGTGCATGTAAATGAAGAGCAGTTTGGAGATGCTGAGGAGGGAAGACTGTGCCTGCTCCCTGGGCCACAGGGTGCCTGGGCTGTGCAGATGCAGGACATCTGGTGCAGATGTGGGCAGTCATGGACCAGCTGTGAGGAATGCTTAGCACAGCTGAGTACCAGAACCCACCTATGTGGGTGTGTTTCCTGCTCATCTGTAGCAGTGCAGTGGCTGAGACTAATGCTTGTGTCCCTTTGCTTTTTCCCTCAGTGAGCTGGAAGAGTCTCTCCTGGTGCTGCCTTTCTCCTATGTCCCTGACCTGCTCAGACTCTTCAATGAATATATTCAGCTGGGTTCAGATGTTGAGCTTCTGTGCCGAGCTCTCCTCTTCCTGCTCAAGTGAGTCCTTTATCCGCCCAGATGGTATCTGGGCTTTCTTCTGAGTCTCTGGGCCTGAAACTCTTGGGAAGCATCCTTGAGAATAATCGTGTGGTCTCTGCAGGAGATAAGGAATCTCTGCAGCCCACAGTGAATGGTGTGTGGGAATGAACTGCTGGGCTGCAGAGTGCTGACGCCCAGATGGGGTTGCTGGTCCTGGTGGCCCAAGTCTCCCTGGAATGAAAAGATCCCACATCAAGTCTGACAAGGCACTGTTGGGGGCACAGTCACTGTAGAGCCCCTGTCCTCAGAAAGACCTTCCCCTTGAACCACTGTTAAACTTAAGAAAACAGCTTTTCCAGATAAATTTGTCCATACCTGTCCATGTCCAGTGCTGATCTGGGGCAGACTAATTAAAAAACCCCGTATGTCCAGAACATAGAGCAGCTCAGGAGAGAGCCTTTGTGATGTTTCTAATAACAGTGCTGCAATACACTGCCTGCTTTGTTCCCAGGATACATTTTGGGCAGATCACAAGCAACCAGATGCTGGTGACAGTGATAGAAAATCTGAAGAAAACCACCATCTCCAGAGTCAGGGAGGCCCGGGTGAGTGTTGCACCCTCCCCTTTTCCAGGATCTAGTTTAATGGGATGAGACAATGTTTGTGGAGCATGAGTTGCCTGTGGTGTCTAGTGGGGAAGTTGGTTGGGGATCTGAGCTCATTTAAACCATCCTCTTTTGCAAATAGGCTGCCTTTTCCTTATGTTCCTCCTCATGTGAGAATACCCAGTGGTGAGCTTATACTTGTGCTCCCTGCCTCATTTGCACTTGGGTTTCTGATACATGTGTTTGGATCTTGGCTTGCTAGTTTCTAAATATGTAGGAGGTAGAGTAACTCCCTGCTTCTCTTGGGCTTTTTTGTGGGCTGCTGCCTCAATGCAGACTGTGCATTTTCCCAGAGGAAGCTTCAGGTGCCTGCCAGCAACTTGTCTTTCAGATAATACAGTGGATTATAGGTGCTCTTAAGAGAGGACTGTGGGGAACTGAGTGCAGGACTGACTGTTCTCCTGGTCAGATGAAGTTTACATTTAAACTAACGTTGCCTTCTTTAATCTGTGGATTGTCTTGTTTTCATCATCTCTTAGCAGAGGGTGGCCAGTGCAGGTCTCTCTGCCCCCTAACTAGTTTGGGCTGTGCCTCACAGTGTGGTGCTGGTCTGTCTCTGCAGGATGTGCTGGGATTCAACATGGCAGGGCTCCAGTTCCTGAAGAGGGAGATTGAGGCCAAGGACGAGGTGACATTTTTTGCTGATGCTACTGAACGTTTTGAGGAGAAGAAGAGAAAAAGGAAGAAGAAAGAGAAGATGGTTCTTGCAGTGGTCTAGCATTTGCTGCCCGTTACCCAGAGCACCTGGATGGACACGTGTAGCCTCACTGCTGACCATGGAAGTGTTCTTGTGGGTGAACATCTGTGATGATGTCCAGTGGCTAGGACAAAGTCTGTCCCCTCTCCATGTGGTATAACCCAGCATGTAAACCCAACTCAGAATGGTTCTCTCTGAGATGGAGTCTCTGTAGTCTGCTGCACATGGATGCGTTTGGACTCTGTCTGAGGTGGCTGTCAAAGGCACGTGCTCTTCCTCTAGTGGAATGCCTGTTAGGAATGCAGTTGATTTATCCTGAGATCAGCTCGTTCTGGCAGCATTGATTCAATGGAACCCAGCACATGACTGCTGGTGAGACCATGCCCTGTTCAGGGAGGGCAGCTGGCAGGATCTTTCACTGACACCTGCTGGTGGCTTGTGGCCTGCGGAAGAAGCTCTGTGATTTCTGCTGAAGTGTGAGGACTTGATCTACAGCCACTCACTCTTCAGTGGGACAGGGAGAAACATGGCTGCACTCTATTAAAGGCATATTTATATTTGCTTTATGAGTCATTTTTTTCCTAGTCTTTTGTTCTGGTATTTATTTCATAAATCCTCAGTTGCCTTGGCCTGCCTGTCAGTTTTCAAAGGATTTTTTACAGAGAATAAAATCAGTGGGTGCAAATGAAAGGGCTGCCATCCCAGATTGTGTTTTTCTGGAGAGCTGGCAGACCAAGCGTGAGAAACCTCGGTTGTTTGCCTTGTACGTGCTCCAGGTTTTAGAAATTGCACTGATTTGTTGCAGTGTTGTACTTGTGCTGTATCAGATAAAAAGATTTATTTTCACAGTGGGAGCAGTGGGGCAGAATGGAGTGAACAAGTCTGTGCTGCTGTTGTTATTAACGTATAGCACGTGCTGTGTTTTTTTACCAGTAGTCACTGGCTTGGGGGATGTGGTCGGGGCTGCTTCCGGACACTTCGCTGACTCTTGGGCTCACAGGTCTGACTTAGGTTCTCAAAGCTGAACTTCTGACTTGAGTTTCACATGGATTTTTGGTTGCATCCCAGTTGTGGCTGCCTGCTGTCTTTGACTTAGGTTGTCTATTAGTAGCAATTATGCAAAAGGCCAGCAGTTCAGTTGGTCATTCTCTAGGCAGCACCTCGGGTGTAACAACCACAGCTCTGCTGTTCGTAAGTAACTTTGTTGGTGTGATTGTTCATTTGCCTCTTCAGAGTCTGGGTAATGACTCTGGCTAATTCACAGGAACACACTGTGCTCCATTTCCAGGTGGGTCTCAGACTATTGAAATGGGAACTTTCATACAGCTCTGCCAGTTGTTTCCAGGTGCCCCTATAATTTTATATTTGTCCAGGTATGGATGAAACTGGTGATCAAACAGCTGCACTCAAAGGTGTCTCTATCCTGACTTAGGCTGTTCTATTACATTTTATTCTGTTCTTTTCCTTTACTACTCCCAAAATAGACCCTCATAAGAGGGATTACTAGGAGGAAGAGGAGGCACAGTAGGATGATACATTTTGTTGGTAAAGTCAGTTGACATCTGTTATCCACATTATCTGCTGCTGAAATGGCCAAGCCCACTGGAAAAACAAGTGTTACAGGTGGAGAGGTGGCTTGTGACACCAGAGTGCACTGTCAGCTGAGGTGACTGAGGAGAGAGATGCCAAAACCAGGTACCAAAAAGGGAAGGCTGACTGTGCCTTGTTTACCTTAATGACAGGGAGATAGATATTATGGATGCTGTGAGATGAGCTGCTGTTTGATGATCCCCTGGCAGGCCTGGGAAAAAAATCATGGCCACTGGCACATGAACTCAGGGACTGATGAGAAGGATGTAAATGGTGATACAGAAGAGTACCTGGGGATGCAGATGAAAGGTATGATGAAAAAAGTATGATACCTTTCTTATGATGAAAGGTATCCTCTGATCTAAGTTGGAAGAGGTGGAATTTCTTCACTTTTGTCTCTGTTTGCTGTCACTGGTATTAGGGAAGAATCCTTGGAGAAAAGGTCTTTTAGAGGTTGGAAAGTTGTTCTCTCTCCCTAGCTGCTGACACAGGCTGCTGTCTGAAGTTTCCCTCTGGTTCTCAGATTTGTATCACTTGTGATGGGTCTGTACTAATGCAGGACTTGGGTGGCTACTGAGAGAGCCCAGCATATGCTTTAAATGAAAGAGGTCTGTCCTGTGCCAGCAGTCCTCTGATAGGAATTTTAATATCCTTGGGACATCAATTTGCCCTTTCTTGGGTGAAATTCCCTGGATTTACAAACCTGAGCAGGAAAGCACTTTCAAGTACAAGGCAAGCTTAAATCTGTATTGTTAGAATATGTATCTCACCTAACAGTGTGGATGTGAGGGTTCAGAACTGGCATTCATATTTCACACTGGTGAAAGCAGCTCTTAATGCCAATCATGGGATTCTCAGTCACTGTGAAGTGTTGAGAGAACAAGTCATCTGCATGTATCAAGGAAAATTCCCCACCTCTCAGCATGTCTCATGTTGGAAAAAGGGTGAATCACAGGAAAGGACCGAATTAAATGAATTCATAAACTGGAAGCAGAGCTTCACTTGGATGCACAGATAGGGTGGTTCAAAAAGAGCCTGTGATCTTTCTTTTAGCAATTGCTGTGTAGGTGGGAACAAGGAGGGGGAAAAGACCATCTCTAAGTGGCTCAGTCTTCCACTATGAAGGGAGATGAGCAGATGAGTATTTGTAGGTGCTCATGTGTGACTGTGAACAAGAGGGTATAAGAATCCCTCTTGTCAAGTGTGACTTTGTGTACTTGCAACCCCCATCTGGTATTTGCAACTTATTAAAGGTATGTGAGCACACAGGAAGTTCAGCCTATGATTGGGAAAGCAAACAGAACTAGAAGAGCAGAGCAGGTCAGCAGCTCCTGAAGAATCACAGTTGACTGCGTTGGAACCTGGTGCATTCCCAGTACTTGAAAAAGATTTCAGGTGCCTCAGCACAGGTTATTAGATTATTAGGTTATTAGATACCTAATCCCTTCTAAAAACAAGCTTTATGGGAACCATGCAGCACTACTCTGTAGTAGGGTTGAAATACAGCAATCTTTCCACTGCTTGCATTTCAGACAGCCACATCAGGAGACTGTGCAACTTTTAGACCACCTTTCTCATTAACAGGGAAAAGGCAAAATATTTATTCTCATTTAATCTGATTAAATAAATGAAAAAATTACATTGGATGTTTCCATAGGGTTGGACTAAAATCTAGGTATTTCAGTGTTGCTGATCCTCATGTTGATCTTCCAGGGGTCTAACCTGTAGTGGAAAAGGACAGAAAATTACCATGAATGGCAAGATGAAAAAAGAAGAAATCCCATCTCCACCTTTGTAGAGCTGTTGACCCAAACCTGATAATTATGTCCATATTCTTTGCCAGTGTTGTGTGAGCAGACTGGCTTCAGATTTGGCCTTTTGCTCTTGGAAGGGAACAGCAACATGAGAGAGAGTTCTTACATGGGCTTCAAGTAGATTAGGGGTTTGCTTTTATTGCACAAATTGAATGGCATAAAAATCATAACCACACATTCAGGATGGACAGTGCTTAGGAATACTGGAGACTTTCATGGGCAGCTTCCTGTGCGGTATTTAATTCTGAGCATGTTAAGGGAATATTTTTGAAGTGTTTTAAATATTCATGTGAAATAACTAAGGAAATACAATGAGATAGAACTAAGTTTGGTCAGGTGATGCTTGATCAGTGATTTTTGTTTGTTGGTCTCTGCTGGGAGGTGTGGCAAATTTGTGACCAAGTTTAATATTGCAGGGAAGTTTCTAGGTCTCAGAATCACTGGCTCTGGTGAAAACCACCTGGGAAAGGTGATAGAAACGTAGGAAGTTCTCACAGTGCCTCTGCAGTGACTTGACTGTTTCTGTTCTGGATGGCTGAACAAGACTATTTAACCAATTACAGGATTTAACCTAGGAGTGTTGGTGTTCCATGTTT
Source organism: Nicator chloris (assembly GCA_013400495.1). Lineage (NCBI taxonomy): Eukaryota > Metazoa > Chordata > Aves > Passeriformes > Pycnonotidae > Nicator > Nicator chloris. Next base: position 39,815 of record WAAE01008156.1, read on the forward strand.
TGTGAGACTAAACCAACCAATCCAGAGTTCCTTGATGTGTCTGAGATGGATATGGTTTTGGGTCCAGGAGACTTTGAGGGGAGCAATGTTCAAAGAGGCATTAGGTACAGTTGTTTGGGTAGCATGGGATAGCTGCAGCCACCTTCATTGGGAATTATTATTAAATTCACAACAGGACACTGTCAGAAGAGAAGGGAGGTTTGGCTGTGGTGACAGCAGCTGTGATCAGCTGGATTAGACATGTGGGAGGAGAATACTGTGTAATTTCTCTCCTTTTGTGCTTGTCATGGAAGATGACCCAGAATTTCTCTTGGGTCTAGGGGTGTCTCACTCAAATGTGAACTGACTGGATGAGTATTTCTCTTCCATTTCAACACGAAGTGAGAGAAGTTTGTCTAAACTGCCTTCATGGTGAGCTCCAGGTTGTAAATCCCTAAGGTGGAAGGCACTAAACTGGTTGTTTTTCTAGACTATAATTGTGTGTTACTCTGGGGGTAAAATTCCACACTGGAAAAGGTAAGAAGATATTTAAACATGAAAAAAAAGCTATACTTGATGTAGAGAGAGCAGATGCAGCAGAGAGGTACATGTCTGTGAAGTTTTTGAGAACTGACTGATGTGGTCACTTTTTTTCCAAAGGAGAAGAAATGAGATACAGCTGGAATTTCTTTGCTGATTGGTTAGATAGTGTGGCAGGCTTACAAGATGTTTAAGTTGAAAGAAAAAGCTGATGTCAGTGTTACACATATGAAGCAAACAAGGACTGTTCAGCTGAGGAGAGACATCCATAGGTTTCCTGTTTATGAACTGTCACCTTTAATTGCATTGTAGAGTGCCTGGGCTCATGGAGGTGAGGTGAACACCAGCCTAACGTTAAACATGTTGACTGGTGCTTTGTGAGAAGTTCCCAATAAAGCTTTCTTCTCGTCAGGGAAGACTTAACCATTCTAAGACAGTCTTAGAAAGCATCCAGAGGAGGGCTTCAAAGATGATGAAGGGCCTCGAGGGGAAGTGTGAGAAGTGGCTGAGGTCACTTGGTCTGTTCAGCCTGGAGGAGACTGAGGGGAGACCTCATTGCAGTCTTCAACATCCTCATGAGGGGAAGAGGAGGGGCAGACACTGATCTCTCTGTTGACCACTGACAGGACCCAAAGCAATGGCCTGAAGTTGTGTCAGGGGTGAGTTAGTTAGGATATCAGGAAGAGATTCTTCACCCAGAGGGTGGCTGGGCACTGGGACAGGCTCCCCAGGGAAGTGGTCACAGCACCAAGCCTGACAGAGTTCAAGAAGTGTTTGGACAGTGGTGTCAGACACATGGTGTGATTCTCAGGATGTCCTGTGCAGGGCCAGGAGTTGAGGCCAAGGACTCACTGATCCTTGTGAGTCCCTTCCAACTCAGGATATTCTGTGACTGTTCATATAGACTGATTCTGTAAGGCTACAGAAATGTGCATGTATGAAACTGTGTGCAGAGGGTTGTGTATTTGAACTTGTCACACTGAGACTGCCCTATCTGTAAGACTCCTGTCCCTTATTAGACTTGCTGTCAGTGTCAGCGGGTCACCAGTAGGATTTGGTTTTAGAAGATGAAAAGTGTTCAAGAGAGGCTGATTTATTAGGGCTTAACTGTAGTAAATCCAGCTGCCAGGGGGCTCTAGGACTTGTTTCATGTGGAGACAGTAGGTGAAGGATTTGGGACAGGACTGAGGAGGCTCTGCTGTGAGTGCCTCCGCCAAGCTGAGCAGTTGTAATAACCTGCAGTTCTCTTGTAGCGAGTGCTTTGGTTAATGCCATCCAGTGTTTCCCTTCTCCTGTCACAGTGTGTCAGTGTGATGGGTGCATCATCTGTGTGAGCTTTCTTCAGGATGCTGCTGATGAAGTGAAGAGTAGGTAAAACAAGTGCACTTTAATTGACAGCTGGTGTCACTGCAGCCAGTACTTACACTAAGTGCAAGGCTTTCGTGGGAGTGTAATCCGGAGCCGTGGCTTGGGGCTTGTAGGAAGTGCCTGGACTGCTGCTGCCATCCCTCCCTGGGGGAATCCTTCGGGGCGGCACTCGTAAGTGTCACTGGATAACACAGGTGCAATACCATGTTAAGGATCTGAACCATTTTGGCACATTTCTTTAAGTAAGATAATGTATGGAGGTAGGAATGAATTCTGGAAGTAAGGCTGTGAAACGTCTTGAATCTGGACTCGTGCCCTCAGCTCAAAGATTAAAGGAACAGGTAAAATATGAGGGAAGGGCACATGTTTGGAGGCTGGTCTGCAACTGTGTCTGAGGACTGGGTGAGTGGGAACAGAACAGCAGCTGGTTTTGCTGCTACACCACTAGTCCTGTCTAGCTCAGCTCTGCAATTACAGGCATGAAAGGTTTCTTTGGGTCAATGCAAAGTAAATTTGGGAAGTTCCAATGTAACATCCAGAGCAAATAAGGCCTCAGAAGAGTTGCTGTTAGCTATTACTCTGGTCAGGCTCAGAGTATCCTGAAGTTCTCCTTTCTTTGGTCAGGGTGGTCCTTACTGTGAATGAAGTTTCTGGCATGTTTGGATGTAGCTTGCCTTGCTGTTTCTTTTGTAGGTTTCCAGAGGACCCCTTCTCCCAGACTTCCAAGTGTAAATTTGATGAATTGTCAAACAGACCTTTACCTGGAGCACAGGGGAAATAGAAATAATAGCTATTGACTTGGCTCTTTTCTTTTACTGTACTGCTGCTGTCAGTTAAAACAACTGAAAAGTGCACTGAACCCACACAGGCTCATTTCTGACAGCATTCATGTGCTTCTGTGCTTGCATCTTTGCTGCTGCAGGGATTGTCACATTTGCCTGTGTACGTCATTTTGTTGCTCATGAGGTAGTACCACCAGATGCTACCACAGATTCAAAAATGCAATGAAGTATTTTCATGAGGGGTGGTGGGAAAGAGCTCCTATTATTTTCATTTATTTTTTAAAAGCAACATCTTTCTGAGTTGCCATTCTTCCTTTCCAAACCATATTATTCTGATGTAAAATGCATTTGGCACCGAAACCTTAAATTGTTCATTGGTTGTGCTTTTGAAAACACCCATTTGTGTAGTTCTGAAAAGGACAGTAAAGCTTGCTACTCCAACAGCCTGCACTGGAAACAATGCCTGAGGCTCCCAACAGGAAGATGATCCCCAGGGTCGATGCTACAAGGTGTGTGTGAGAAATAAGACAACAAAGGATATTTGCTTTCACAGGCAGGAGAAGAGTTTCAGTTTCTGTCAATATTTCAATATCATGGGAAACTTCTTCAAGGCCACCAGTGTCTTTCCCTCCAATTAGCATGGCAAAAATCTCTATCTCCAGTTCAGCCTGCAAGCCTGCTGCCACCTAGGAGAGACAGAGAATAACTCACAGGGAAGGTGCAAGTTTCATACATGGTCCCTTCCAGCAGGCCTTGGAGCTGGTGGCTGATGCCCCAAGCCTCTCAGAGGCATTTGGACAGTGTCCTCAATACTATGCTTTAACTTTTGGCTAGTCCTCAAGTGGTCAGGGAGTTGGACTAGAGGGCCATTGTAGGTCCCTTCTAAATGAAATAAACTATTCTGTTCTAAAAAGAACATAAAGGTAGGGAGGCACAAAAGGGGCAGATGTGAGGAGAAAAGAAGAGAATGGAAATTACTCCAGCCATCTAGATGGATTTCTGTAAGGCTTTTGACACAGTCCCCTGTTACAGAGACACACTAGATTCAGCACACGGACTCTGACTTGAGATTCAACTAAGAGGACTAACTTTATTACATCACTGACTCCATATATATAGTATAGCAAACAGACCAGTGTGATTGGTAAGTAAGGTTAACACTTCTCCAACCACACTGGTTAAGACAGGTGTCTATTAAGAGAACTCCACCCCCATGAAAGAATGTAAACAATTCACAGTTTACAGAAAATGCATGAGAAAAGAATTTCTCAAAAGTAAACATCAGAAGGCTGAAAAAGCATAGCTACAGTCCCCCACACCATCCTTCTCTCTCAACTGAGGCCTTTAACAATCCTTCCAAACCCACACTATTCTGATTTTAAGTACTGACTTGTGGCTAAGGCTCTGGACTAGGAGGTTTGACTTGCATTCTGGCACTGCCTCTCTGCACAAGTCATTGCTTCTTGATTCCATCCACTGCCAAGATATTGCCTGGTATTATGTGGATGCTGTGGGGACAGTGGCCAGCACTATTTATTCAGAGAACATGCAGGTGAAAAGAGAGACTGAACAAAGGCAGAAAGCATGAAAACTTCCTACTTAATGGGGTAATTGAATGTGCTATGGTGCTTTGCTAGATAAAAAACTTAAGGTGGAGAACAGCTGGAAGCAGGAGAAGAAAGGATTGAGGCAATAGTTTAGTAGGCTTAAATCCTGAAGGTATCAGGACAGGAAGTGAAGTCTAGGCATAAGAGAGCAGCTATAACAAACACCCTAAGCAGAAGGGAAAACTCAGAGGCAGTGGTAGAGTAATCCTGTCTGCTTTGAAAAAGCTCCCTATAACCTCACTGCTTGACCTGCTGCTTTCCACTGAACATTTTTATCCCTCTGTATTCTGGCACAGGCTGAGACGAGTGCATGGGGTGCTTAGGTGAAGGTGGCAGAGGGATGGTGGAAGACAGCATCACTTCAAATAACTTTAAACAAAACTGTGTACCCTGGCAGCTCTATTCCCAGACAACTGCTGTCCCAGAAAGGTGCCCTAGGTAGCCTGAAGGCCAGCTGAGTCTAGAAAAAACCCCCAAAGCTCTCCTGTGTAACCTACAGGTCCTGGCGTGTACATCACTCTCAGTCCTGTGTGCGGAGGTGGCTGCTTCACCCGAAACCTGGCAGAAAGAGAAGAGAATCAGTTTGCCAGAAACTGTTTCAGGCAGGAGAAATCACATCTAGGAAGCAGGCTGCCTGCTCTTTCTCTGCTTTTTTTAAACGACAGCAGAATTTCTTAGCTCATCTTTTCCATCATAATGTACAAGTTGGACTACAGCTGTATTCCTGGGCTTCTCTCCAAGGCTCAGGTTTCTAACAAAAAACCCCCAAAGGAGCAGATGAATGGGCCAAAGTAAGCCTGCAAAGGGCTTGTTAACACTGCCTGGTCCTCACAACAGAATGTGAAACAGCAGCATTTTAAACCTGCACATTCAAAGGAAGCTGAAGTACAAACAGCTTCTTGGCAAACACCTGTATGTTGCAGATCCAAGAGTCCATAACAATCTTTATTTAATGTCCTTTGATGTGATTCTATTGCAGAAGACATGATACTGGTATGAATTTTGTGCAAATAATCTTTAATTAAACGGTACCAAAATGCAGAAATTTTGCTTCCTCATTTTTTACTGATTGTTTCACATCTGAGATTCAGTCCTTTTGTGAATGCAACTTCCTACTGTTCAGATGTTTAAAGATCATTAGAGCTTTACTTTTTCATTGCTCTGGAACTGATCCTGTGGATTTCATTCCCCCCTGAAGAACAGTTTGCCAGCATGCCCTTGCACCAGAAGCTGTTGAAGGAAAGGCAGTAGAAGAGGCATTCCTAGGATATGGCTCCATCTTATGGAAAGCTTTGGCAGACCTATAAAGTGGCTGTCAGAACTCCTGCGCTTTCTCTGGAGTGGTGGCTCCAGAGAAATTGTACTTGATTTTTGTCAGGATCTTTTTGGAGAGATAAAACCCAGGGTACTAAGAATTCAAACTAACCTTGAGAAGTTCACACCAACATTCTTCATGATGACAGTGGTTGCATAGGTGCAGCCTTCCTTTAGCACACCAAATGTCACCCTGGGTGGGATGAGATGGAAGCCAGTAAGATCCTGTCTTGTTGCAAGAGAAGATATGCTGACCTTTCCTGAGGCAGGATCTTCTACCTTTGCAAACAAAATATGACACAAAGAGAAAGTTGGTGGCTACTAAGTCAGGTAGAGAATTACTTAACCTGTCCACTCACCTTGAAGAATTACAAAACAACATCCTAACTTGAGTAAAAACTGAAGCAGCACTTTGAATACTGTCTGAAAAATTATACTGGTTTGAGTTTCCAGATGTATTAAGCCATTGAGGTGTCTCAGGGAGAATGGGGGAAGCTCTGCTCTTTTGGAAACAGGCCTTTCATGTAGGTGCCTGATGCAGAATGAGTTTTTCCTAGCAGTTGAGAGGAAAGGTACTTCTAGAATTGCCAGTAAACATAAATAAATTACAGCAGCCATGTTTCAGTAAACAGATCCAAAATACCTTCCAATATTGCTCCAAGGTGAAGTTTTTATGGAAAAGAGATGACTCAGAGGATATGAATATTGACAAGAAAGTGTTATATTTTTACCTTTTTATTTGGTATGGTGTTTGGTTTTTTCCCTTGAAGATATGATGGTAATATTACTTTCTCTTTTCTTGTCTGTCCTGTAACGTCCACCATCAGACTTGGAACTATATGTTGATAGGGTGTCTCTTCTGCTCTTGCTGCTGTGTTTAGGTCTGGAAGGGAAAGATTTCCAAAAGCATGAAAAAGTGACAGGTGGATTTAAATTTGTATTGCAAATATTGTGTCAAAAGTTATCAAAAGACACCAAGCTGCTGCAGCTACATTCTGGAAGGCAGGTGTACCTGTTGTGCTGCTGGAACCATCATCTTGTTTGGAAAGATCCTGCAGTGGAAGGCCAGATGAAAGTGACGAATCGCTTGTGGTATCATGAAATTCAGCTGCTAAAGGGAAAAGAATGGAATTCTGACTCCAGTGTTGATGATCACCATCATTTTCATAAACGTGTGAAACAAAATCACAGTCTTTGGCACTTTAATTTAGACAATCTTGGAAAGCTGTCTACATAACCATGAGAGGCTGGGAAAATGTTGCATGTGGCATTTTGCTCTACCAGGCCACAGAGATCTCAAAAATGCCTGTTATATGATTAGTCATTTCTTGTTCTCTGGCTAACTAAACTATAAGCCATAAAGGACTAGAAGACAATCCTACACAGGTCTTATGGTGATTGAAAATGAGGAACTATGGGAATTAGTGGGGGTTTGATAAAGCCCCATAGAGGACTGTTTTCCCGATATGAATCTTTGCTATGTATGACTTTTAATCTCACTGTATGATTTCAGCAACTTGTCAGGCCTACTTTTTAAACAGAACTGAAGTATTCCTCTCAGTTCTGAAAAGCTCAAGCCTAAGGTAATGATTCCCTCTTTCACTGCTTCCCATCATGGAGTCACTGCTTTCCTCCTATATCCTCCAGTCTATGCTTAGCCTACAAGTTTCCTATTCCATTCTGCTTTTGCACCAGTTCCTTCTTACCACTGAGTTTCAGAATGAAATCTCCCGTATTTTTCCTACAGTCACACCAGGTTTTTTTTCTAAACTTGGCCTCCTTGGTTCTTGCTCATCTACCCCTAACTATTATTTATTCAATAAGTTTTTCTTGAGCGTTTTTCATCTATCCACTTCTCATTCGTAGCCAAATTCTTCAGCTTAGCATCCAAAGCTGATGGTTCTTCCACATTCAGTGGTGTCTGCAAGGCTTCTTCCTCCTGAAGAAGATACAAAAGCGATGCCAGACAGTCGATTACCTCCACTGGGTTCTCCTATCATCCACAGAGGGCAAGTCACACTTCCTTCTTTTTGAAGAGGAGGAAGTTCCTTAGACATTGCTTCCAAATCAGGAAACTAGAGAAAAGGAAGAAAGAGGGCTTAGGTTTGCCCACTAAACACCTAGGAAAACCAGCTAGCAGACACCCTCCTCCCCCTGCAAAAATGCAAAGGGAACAAATAAGCAGAACCAAAGTGGTGACTATAAAAGAGATATGAATAGTTACATCAGAGTACAACCTACATTTCTGAGTAGGCTTTATGCACTTACAGCATTTACCAGGTGACATTACAGCTGGAAAGCCCCCAAGATCCCCTCTAAATTAGGAATGTTAGTTTTACTTATTCCCTTTCTCATAAGCAGGGAGAGGGGTTTGAGGGGTAAGTAAAAAAACCCCTGAGGCTGAGATTTGCTCTGAATCAGGCTCTCTCCAGAGTTTATGTAAGGAATTTTATAGTCTGTACTCAGTGAACATATCCCATCTTCAAGGTACATTTCCTCTACAAGGGCATACAGTTTCCAGTATTAATTCTGCCACGGCTGTCTTTTGTAATGGTTTGCTGAGTTAAACAAAGGCTGAGGTATAAACCCCAAATTGTCTTTGGGAGTATGGGAGATACTAGCTGGCCTAACAAAACTCCTCCAGTTTTCAGCTGCATTACCTCTTCTTGGGAAAAGTCCTTGCTGAATTCAGATTGAAAATATGGAGCAAATATTTTGTTTTTTATTGCTGCAAACGTGGTCTTCTGTTCATCCAGTTCTTTCCTAGGGATGTTTTTCACATTGTTGGTAAGGAAAAGAAAGAAAAAAAGCACTACAACCCAGTTCACTCTGTTTTTCAGTATTATGCATTAAGAAATGGAATTGGTAAAGGCAAGTGGCATTTTTTCCCTGGTTCATCACATGAAGTAACATTCTTGTAATTGGCAATTTTCTTAGAGGTGGATTGAGAATGGACTGCTCTGATCAGAATGTACATGGACAGTGAGTTGCCTGCCATGAAGAGCTCCTCCTCAGAACATGCTCCATTTCTCTAAACCTCATGGAACATATCTAGGACTGCCACTGGTGTCTTTCTCACATTCCATCAAACACTTCAAGCTAAGAATAGATATTCCAGAGGCACTGCAAAAATTTTGAGCACAAAACTCATCTAATTTCCTCATTTTATCACAGAAAGACTTGACGGCTCTGGGGATATAGAAGAAGCTGTTCAAACTTTTGAAGATAAGGTTGACCAGAGTAAAGATCAGTCATGTTTTCAGTTTGATTTAGCCCAGTTTTACACTACTAGAGTTTCACTGACTTGCAGGCTCTAATATCAGCTATGAAATTATCACTTGTAATCATACTGAGAGTCTTAACACTGGTTTTAGAGCCAGAATTGCACATGATGTTCTTGGGTGCTGGCTGCTGAGATTTATATATTTAAAGTAATTTTTAAAATAGGATGCAAAACAGTGTGAAATGATATATTAAAATAAACTCTGAAACTCTAACAGGCTTTTTTATCTCATGCAAGTCAGAACGTAATTAAAAAGCGATGTGGAAAGCCACATGTGGAGTGCTGTGTCCACTTCTGAGCTGTCTGATTGGGCCACAAAGGCCCCCAAAAGGGCCACAAAGATGGTTAAGGGCTTGGAAGACCTTTCATGTGAGGAGAGGCTGAGAGAGCTGGGACAGTTTTGCCTAGAGAAGCTTTGAAGCACCATCGTGTGAGATGTGGTTGGGGTTCTATTTGAAAAAATCAGCTTTTATTTGTGGAATACCTGAATTTTTGCCTAAAGTATCAGCATTTGAAAATATGAATATACAGTATTTTCCACACTACTGGCAGAACCAGAAATGAAACACAGGGCTTCTGACTTCAGCCTTATTTTGCATACTGTAAGTTAACAGTAATTAATTTGTTTTCCCAAAAACCTAACAGCTGTTAGGTTTTGGGGAAAAAAAAAAAAAAAAAAAGACCCAAACCATTTATTCAGCATTTCTGTTGAGCAGAAAATACCCCATTATTTGCAGGCAAGCCATTGGACCATCACCCAAGACCTGGTAAAATCAATAACATTCTTTACAGAAGTAGATTAAGCTAGTTCATAAAAGAATTTGATCCTAGTAATATGATTACCTGTTCTGTTCTAGTTTGCTTTGCCACTTGGATGTTACTCCTTCTGGACTGAATGACCTGGAACCAAAAAAGAGATAACAGTGGGAATGAGAAAACCAGTAGTCTTCTATAAGTACAAAAATATTTACAAGATAACCCTGGAAAGAAAATGCTTTTTATGAGAGTATGTTATGTAAATACCTCAGGTGACTCCTGACTTGGACTTGTATGGTTTGCATAAAATTGTTTGCTCATATCTGCATTTTTATTAGATCATTCAATCCAAGGAACATCCAAATTCCTTTCCCAACAAACTTTGAATTATCTTTCAGATAAGGAAAGAGAGGCATAGAGGGACAAAATAATCACAGGACAAGACAGTAAAACACTGCCATATGTATCTAGGGATCTAGGTCCCCATTCTTAATGACAGTCAGTAAAGCACAGTGTGGCAAAGGCTTCCCAAAGGCTTCACCCTTTGTGTTATTTCCATTTGCAGCAGTCTTTGCTGCTCTCTCCTACCTCTGCAGCTGCTCCTCTCTTTGTGCAGTGCTTGCCTTTGTGTGACCCCGAGCAGGAGAAGCCACTGCCTGTTCGTACAGCTCGCTCACATGGGCTGCAAGGGAAAGGGTGCTACTGAATGGGCATGCTCTGCTAGGCAGTGCTAGGTGTTATGAAGAAAAACCATCAAAGGATATATTTCTAATGCATCTTTCTGCCACTTTATGGAAGCCTAACAGAGTCTTTGTTACCGTGAGGGAAAAGGCAGAAAGAACTTCATTCCAAAATCAAGATCAGAACATTAACAGATAAGAAACTGAATTCAGTTCTGAAAGAACAAGAAGCAGATTAAGTTCACGCTCCCACCCTGTATTTCCCAACACATCCTGACGTTCTTTCAAGATACAAATACCTGTGAATAGGAGAAGTTGCTGATATTCAGCCACTTTCTAACAGGGGTGTGCTGAGGTCTCTATCCACAGCTGAAGAAAATAATGTGGGCTTTCAGGGACCCTTATTACATTTAACTTGCTTAAGCTTCCTTGTGCTTAATTGAGGCTGTGAAGCAGCCATAATCAACATTTTCATGGAAGGAACGACTAGTTCAATATGTATCATGGAGAAATGCCAGTGTTTCCACATGTAATATTGTGACCAACTCTGGGGCTTATTAAAGAGTTGCCCTGTCCTCTGACATATTTTATAAAGTGTGTTGTTTACTTTATACCTTGAAGCTAAATCATGGGTGCAAAGAAATTTCCTTGTCTGAAAACAATTTTCTGTGGCAAAATTTAGGAGATGTGAGTATTTGAGAGATATGATCCTATTAGACTGTGACAATAGCTCTTAGAGTTCTAGGAATTACATAAGTTCAAACTTCAAAATGTGTGGGGTTTTTGTTTTTTTCCCCCCCCCCAGCTTTTTCACCATAAAATATGGTTTTATTTTTCAGCTTTTTCTATTTTTACCTATTTCAAAGAGCTTTTCTTTCCCACTATCTTCTTCATTAGAAATATTACATTAAAATTGCAGTGCCATTTAAAAGGAAACTGTTCAGCAAGCATTTGTTGCAGCAGTTTCTGTTTACTTTGCACAGTATGAGGTTTTTTGACAAGTAGAAATACTCTTGACAAAGTACGAATGGCAGAAAAAAATAGCACTTTAAAGATGAGCATCACTATGGGATGGAATGTAATGAGTTTTTCTATGGAAAAGGCTTATGGGTTTTTATAAAGAAACAGACATCTTAATTTTTATTTGTACATATTGAAAAATCAATAAATGTTAATAAATACCTTGTGAAAACTTTAACAGAAATTCATGATACATTGCTCCACCTTTTCCTTTAGGTAGGTGAATGTAACCCCAACATGTGATGGTTTGAGATTAGATTTTGAAGTGTAATAAATAACCAGGATTTACTTAGTTGCTTTGACAAACTTGTCTGAAAAATTGTTACTTGCATAAAAGTAGCCAAGTATTGTCACAGTTCTTAAGAAAACTCATTACATGTGGAAATGTGAGTCAAAACGTCAAATACACATGCCTAAAACCAGGAATTATTTTTCAGAGGCACTGGATAATTGATGCTAACAAGTTCTAATCACCTGTGAGAGTCACACAGAAGAATGTACATAGCACATAGATGAATTCACCTTTATATTCCCTCTTTAAAAATATTACAATACTTTTAAAGTTATTATGATATTTTAAATTTTAAAAATACACGTATTCAATTTTTATTACCTCTATCACTGAGCTTTTCCGTTGACTTCTCCCAGTCAGGGAAGGACTGCAATGAAGAAGGAATAACTGTGACTACATGAGAAATAAAATTCACAACAACAGTGTCCTGTTCAAAGGATTTATATTGTAAACAAGTGCTATCTTGTTACTCCCATTCTTGTAGTCACATTGTCAGGTATTTCAGTGTGTTAGAAAACACAAGCTGGAAGAAAAGGAAGTACAATTTCCCTGTTCTAAACAGATATTTGTTTCCTTCTTGATGACCCACTTCACAGATAGCTTTGTATCTCATATGCTTACTTTCTATTAGCTCAACTAAGCTACTTCCTTCTGCAAAAAATTTGAACAATATATACTTGTATTGTATTAAACTTCTATTCCCAACAAGTCAAATGAGAAATGTGCTCAGGAATTTGCAGGCTTTGTTACTGAGGAGATCTCATGTGGCTTACAGTAAAGTGAATGAGGGCTAAGAGGCTCTAAAGTGTTTCCTTTATTCTCATGCTACCTCTGATTCAGTTAACTGGAAACCAGAGTTCCTGTGACCAGGCAGTTGTAACAGAGCTATTGGAGACTTGGGAGCAATGTGACACTGATTCCTGGGTCACAGCAGGTGCACACTGAGACTGCTGCTCACAAAAGAGTTGTCCAATGTGAAATCTGTAACTGGAAAGGTAGCCAGGACAATCAACAATAATTAGTCACTAGACAAGTTCACTGGATCTGAGCAGCATGTAAACTTCAGCACCTGGGTCTCATCCAAGTAAATAAATGTCTACCTAGAGGATAGATGCAGATGGACTTACTGCCAGATCATTTCTTTGTCCCTCTTTCCAGAAAAGCTGTGATCCTCTTCTCCTATTTATCCACCTTTCTCATTACCTATTCCTCTCCTTTTTGTTTTTGTGCTCTAATTATCCATGAAAATTCACAGATTAAAAAAAAAGAAAAAACGCTGCTCAGCAGTAATAGCAGTATTCCTCCAGACTGTTTTTGTATTATCCCACAAGCAGGATTTAAATTCTTACTATGGAGGTGGCTGTGGTTGAAATAAAGGTCTCCCATGTGCAATGACAACACACTGGAAACATTTTCGTCCTGACGTTGGGGGGATATTTAAAAAAGCAAATTACTGGAAAGTAATTTTGGTCTGTGTGTTTGGGAACATATCATTCAGTAGAGCCAAACCCTTGAATTGTTTTGACCATTGCTTTCTCAAATGGCAGCAGTGCCCAGCTGAATTCAGAGCAGCTGAAGGCTGAGCATGGCTCTGCTTGACCATCAAGCTACACCAGAACTGGCTCTGTGCTACTCTGACACTTGCTGGTTTATTTATGGAGAATGTGTTTCGAGGTTCACACTTCCAATGCAATACAAGGGTTTTGTTGAAAGAAGTAGTTAAAATTTTGATTTTTCTCACTGTAATCTGTTTAAGGAGACTTGCAGCATTCTCTTTTTCCTCTTCTGTTCTTGGTTCTTTCACATTCATCTCTTCCAGTTCATCTTCCTGCTTTAAGATGTTGTCTATATATTCCTGGTGAAACAATGAAAAAGAACAAGAAAGATGCAGATGTAGGCTGAAAGTAGATATTTACATTGACATAATCATACCAACTGCTACAGAAAAGAACACCTTTCTTTCTCCACACATCTTTAAATCAGTTGGATGGAAAAAAAGGGTTTTAAACACACCACTCTGTTTCTGCAAACGTCTCTGTTAGTAAAGTTCTGTACTGCATGTAGCTTTCTGGCAATCTGTTTCCAGTGTCAGCTCTTTTTCACTTGTTTATATCCCTTTAATCTTATAGGAGATGGAGAAAGAAGAAGAATATTTTCTTCAGACCTTGATTTTGCTCTGACAAAGTGAAGGTGTGGCTAAAGATTAAAATACTTCATTCTGGAAAAGAAATAATTAAATAAATATTGATCTATGAGCAACGAGGCTATTTTCATTTCACATTTATGCAATTATTACAACTGCTTTTTCAGTGCTAAAAATTGCAGTTCTTCCTTCCCAGTGTAACAAACAGCATTCATCTTTCTCTAAAAATCAACAATAGAGCTGGGTGATAGAGAGACTTCCCTTGCCATTTTGGTGTGGAACTTTTCTTATAGTGTTGCCTTTGAAAGATCAGTATGCAAATTAAAGAATAATTTTTATACATTTGTAGACAGAAAACCTGGTAACATTTCATTCTGATAGACTCACATATCCCAAACATGTCTGGGCTGGACAGCTGGTCAGCTGTCAGTGTTTTTCTATTGCAAGCCTATTTTCTTTGAAATTTAATATGGAGAAAAAATATGATATAACCGGCTACAATATGCTACTACCTTCATAAATTTCACATGCTGTTAACTTTCAAAATCAGTCTCAACTGCCATTATCAAAATAGGTTAAATGAATAAATTAGAGGACACATTTTTTGTTATTCTCTAATTCTTATGTAGTAATGGGCTTTTGACTCTAAAATCTCTTCTAAGAGCATCTTCACAATGTGAATTAAATAAATGAATGTTTTACACCAACACTGAGAAGGGCAAGGCTGCTGACTTTTGGACTCCATCTCAGAACACTGGCACAGGAGGTCTAGCTTGCACCCTGTTATGAAGTCACTAATGAGGGATGGCCACAAACTTTGTCAGAAGGCTACACAGCTATTTCCTAGACATGGACAGAGTAACAAAACTCAGACTGGAACCTGGAAATGTTCTACATTGATTTATGAAAACAAATACATAACCAAGACCAGAGTGTGTCTCAGTGACCAAGTTAACTGCAGAATTATGGTGAGCTAGAAATTCTTGTTCAGCTTTGTAGATTTAAATTCTTAAGATTTCGGAAGGAAAACAAATCCTAAGCAAAATAAAACTGAAGTAACAGATATTAACATTGACAGCAAGGAAATTATTTATTAGAGTACTGTCTGTGATGTGTAATGGACCGGATCTCGTGCATTTGCTCAGAAAACTAAGTTTCATAAGAGGTAAGTAAAACAATTGAACTTTTTCAGAAAAACACTTAGAGCACCTGTCTGTGTATGAAATAATTGTTCAAGTGTAGTAGATTTCTTTTTCTCAGGTATATACTCACATTTATCATACCCAATTCGTCTACTTGTCTGTTCTCTATTCCTTACTGGAAGAATGAATAAATGTGGTTGAAATACCTTGAGGGAAAGCTGCAGTTTTTCTCTTAGTTCATCACGGAGTGGCTTATACTGGAATAGCTGGCGGATTTGCAGTTTTTTGGGACATTTTCGCACACGGCCTGATGCAGATGCTACTCCAATGCTGAGACCCTTCCAAGCATACCCTCCAATTGGGGCACCTGTGATCTCCCCCTGAACAGAGAAGAGCAAACAAAAAGAGCAAGAGGCTACTTACATTACCCAAAAATGCAGCTATTGGCAATGCGTCTCAGATGAAAAGCATATGCTTTCCTTATAGAATCACAGATCTAGACAATAAAGCCAGTAGATTCCTGGGAACAATTTATTTCTCCTAAAACATCTTCATCTGATAAGATAAACTCCCCTTAAAATTGCTATATCCCCTCACTAAGTGTAAAAGAATGGGACCATACATTCCCTGACACAGCCTCCTCTTTGCTCTGTCTGCTTAATAAACTGAATTTAACATTCATTTAACATTGTTCAGAGCTTCATTTCCCCACAGAGATCAGCATCTTTGCTTTAAAATGAAAGACAATTTTGAAACAATTATACCTCTGGAGGAGGAGATTCTTCCTGAGCTCCTGATTCAAAATATAGAGGAACAATACTTTCTGGTTCTTTCTTCATTACCCAGGGGGACGCTTCAGCCATAGGGCGGAGGATAGTAATACTTAAAACACCTGGTTTAAAGACACATTTTGCTAAGAATCAGTTCAAATTTAAAAAAATAATGGATAAGTGTCTCAGACCTACAGAGAAAAAACACCTACCTATCTACAAAAAATCTTATTATTAACAGGTAAAACTCCATGTATCCATGGCTACAGATAATATCAGCTCATTGAGTTGATCATAGAATAGTTGTACAAGTTCAGATTAAAAAGCTCATTTTTTAACAATAAACTGCTTATGCTACTTGCTTTGATTCTTGGTTAACAGCTCAGTTGTATAGCGTGGGGAGCAGCCCAAACAAGGAAGAGAAGAGCATTGACCCATGGGTACTGAATACTAATCTTGGAAGTAGTACAACATACTCAGAACACGCATAATTCTTCTCTGTATTTTATACTTCATACCCTGATCACTGGATGGATTCCATTAGAGATGATTTATTTGTATTGTTTGCACAAACTTTTATGTTCTTCAAAATATTTTTTCTAGCCCAACCCAAAAATGACTTCATCTACTATGATCTATCCCACAGGTGACCTTCAAAATGGGTATCACCACTGATGTACTTTGTCACAATGGTATAAAATTGTGAAGCCTTGTTGTCAAGGCAAATAGAGCCAGGATTGTGAAAGGTAGAACAGGAAGTCTGGAAAATCAGATGTGCTATTATTACAAATGATAGCTGGTTGTAAGTAAATTTTCTTGACTGGGATTTTGACTGGGTATGTATGCTCTCCATCTATCTGATCTTTTCACCTTCTGCATTTTTCTGGCTCCCTCCATGTCCCTTCTTTTTTTCTTTTTCCCATGGCAGAATTATTTCATTTGTTTTCTGCAATTGGGAACCAGTCACTTGTGTGAACAGAAGTACATTTCAAAACATGCCACACCTTATAAGACTAGTACGTGGGAAAGCTGTTTTATGTCATGTACTTATGAATCTATGAGAAATATGTCTTAGGGCTTTATGGCTTGAAGCAAACCTCCCTTATCATCCCCTCATATCCAGGGAACCATACTTTCCTCTCTTCTAAAGATATTTTTTGTTAGCATCCACCACAGTGTCTTTTATAGAAACACTGCATCTCCAACTAACTTTACAACGACAACCAACAACTCCAGGACGTAACTTTCTGCATTGTTACTACAAGGTGGCTGGTACCGTGTAGTGTTGGCTATTCCAGTTGTATTTTTTTAGCTTTTTAATATGTATCCTTTCCAACAGACAGGCTAAGGGCCAACATCAGGGCATCACTGTCCTCTTTGCTACATCATTAATGGAGACTGCGATACATTCAATTTTCTAAATGACAAACACAAAGAATATATTTATTTGGCAATCACTTTTATTTGTGTGACTGAGAGTGGATAAAGATACACCATCTGTTTGTTCACTTATCCCTTAACAGTGTCCTTCAGTTAATTCTCTGCTTCCCAGAGTTTTCCCCCAAACTCCTTTCTTTCACTCCTAGAAGTGTGGACCCTTATTTACAAGGGCAAAAACATTTCCTGCCCAAAAAAGAGTTTTGAACCTTGGCGATTCTTTCTATTAGTAGTCTGTGAGAAAAGAAAAGTTTTCTACCTGGCTGTTCTTGTACAGGATCCCGCAAGACTGCGGTGGCAGGATCACTACAGGCCTCAGCCACATACTTGTGTATGTCCTTTTTTCGCAGCAGCTCCGTTCCAGAACCATCTGCAGAGATGATGAAAAACCTGCACAGCCAAACACAGACATGGGACTGTATCAAGAAAGCAGAACTCCAACGTGATGGCATCTAATGTGCAAATAGAGTACTGAACAAAGGGAGCACAAAGTTGTGAGCCCTGTACAAATACTGTGCAGTAAAGAAAAGAAAGTGTTAACCTATGAATGCAATGCAGTTTACCTGGGGGCATGCTCATTGTAAGTGACAGGTTTGTTAACATTATCTGCTTCTGAACTTCTGTCCTCCTTGCCATCAGAACCAATGCTGGGAATGCACACATCTGTGCTGCCATCAGCCAGGACCTATAGCAGAAATTATGTGAAATTACTTGAGTTAAAAGTTCCTTTTAAAACAGTGACTTGCTGGTAAACTTTAACATAACCTAGCCCAGTGAAAGAGACAGAAAAAAACATTTAATGCTGAGCAACTGGAAACTCACAGGAAAAAGAGATAAAGAGGAAAACTGAAAAGACAGTAAAACCCCCAAAACATTTCTAGAAAGCCATATTGTATCATAAATACTAAATGCTGATATTTAATAAATGCCCAAGGACTGTTACACAAAAATACTCACTCACTGGTCAAGCCAGGTAACTGTATACTCAAGACAGACATTGATGTATAACCTACAGAGTGCACCTCTACAGTATTTTCCTTCTTGAGAATAGCATGTGCTTATTAACTAATGTGGCATTAACATATTCAAACTAGATAACTAACAGTGACCTAGAAAGGAATAAAAATGCTTTTTCGAGGTAGTTTAAATAAGGGTGATTCAAAGGACAGTCCATGAACTGATTCTGACACACCCAGTTTTTAATTCTCACCTGCAGAGCTGATTTTTTGCTATAGTACAAATCACGCTAATTAAGAGAACTTTACAGGTAAGTTAAACTGTACACCATGTGTTCTGTTTCAGTCTCTCTAAAAAGGGATAAATATTAAAAAAAAAAAAAGGATATCCATCACTTAGTCAAGAAGATATCAGAGACCTGATTCTGGCTACTTTAAATATTACAAGGTTACAATTTGACTTTGAGAGAAGTTTGTAAGATAAAATTAGAATGCAGAAACTTGTTTTTTTCCATTTATTTTACCTTGAAAGTATTTCCTTCAGGATCCATCATCTCACAAATAGTGCTGGAGGTGTGTTTCATAACGTATCTCCCTGCTTGTTTCTCTTCTTTCTTGCTGATAAAATCATAAACTTCATGGCTATAAACTGCTGAGCAATCTTTATCAAAGAAAAGAAAGCCTCCCTTGCTGGGTAAAACCTATGACAGCCAAAAGGGAAGAGATTCAATCCTCAAAGGTGAAAACTTAAATTTAAAAGTACTCTGAAAATGAAGAACAGATACAAATCAGGTGAACAGTTTTTAGACATTCAATACTGAATCCTCCAGTTTAGAGGAATCAAAGGGAGAGAAAGAAGGAAGGTGAGGTCCAAGAGGTAGGCTGATCTGAGTCTCTGTAATATTTAACTTCAGGAAATTTAAGGCTGTGATTTAAATATAGTGTATATTTGTAAGTAAGTATCTAAACATTGGCAGAATGAAGAGAATGGAACTGGCAGAAGGAGATGGAATAATAGGATTAGTGAAGACTATAGAGAAAGGAGGTAATCAAAGTGAGAGCTGCTAATGGCAGGGAACTTGGAACACAAAGATTAAACATCACTGTCACAAACCAAAAATAATTCCCACCTGATACGTTCCCTGTGGCTTTGCTAGAATAGATGTCCCATCTCCAAAGACAGTACAACAGGTACCATTCTCACAATTTGTTATAACCGTAGCAAACTCAGGATTCTCTACTCGTGTACCTTTGAGCTTGTTTGTGGTGGCTTCTGAGGGTTCATCTAGGAATTAAAACAGAACAATGAGACAGGAGCACATCAATCATGGAAATGTCTTAGGATTCAATTTGTTTTTTCTTTCATTGTGCTGGATCTTCACCTCCTCGGTGCGAGACCACCACAAACTTCATAGCATCCTTTATCACACGCTTTTATGTTATGTAAACAATACTCAACCTTTGAAGTTCTGGACTGCAAATTCGATACAGGAAAACCCAACAGCAAAAAATATCTGTAACCATCTGTAGCTGGCCAGGAAAGTACACTCTAATGTATCAAGTATGGTACTAACCATAATGATCTGGACATTTGTAATATATTGGATCACCGAAATTCTTTGTGCCTGTAATGTCCTAAAATGTGAAGAAATTCCTATTCAGCAACAAAATCTTGGAAAACAAATGGAACAGGTATGTTAATCTGGTTATTGCCTTTCCATTGAAGAGACAGATCAGTTCAAGGGATTTTGACTTTTAAAATCCCACAGGGAGTGTTCCTGAACATTTTCTGCGACCACAATAATGGTCCTTTCCTACACTGTGTTTGAACAGTCTAGACATCCACACAGCAAATATTCCTCTCACTGTAATTAAGGAGGACAGGACTTGTCTTGCAAATGAAGCAGTCATAGAGAATACAACACCAGCCAGAAGAATCACAGACAACCTTTAGCCCCACTTATTTCAGGCAAATAAAAGCTTCACTTTTCTTGGCAGGACACTTTCCACAGCCATATTCAGGTATTCAGTATCTCCAAGGCTGGTGAGTCCATGGCTTCACTGGGGAATATAAAGATGCCTTGGTCCTTACATACCTCTTCCGTTAGAACTCAAAGCAGCTTCCTTGTTATTATTAGGGCAGGTAGAGAGAGGGCAATGAGCACACTAAAACTCTGGCTTTGTGGTTGCATGGTGAAGGAGGACCATATAGGTATGAAAGAAGGAAATTTAATTACTTGCACCAAATATACTGCTGAAAGAAAGCAAACAAACAAAGCCTAGGCAGCGCTAGGGGATCTGTTATCTAGGCTACTGGTATAAGCTACCTTTAGTATATATTTTTACAGCTTTCTGCCTCACAAGATATGTCAAGTGCAAGAAAAGCAAGTGCTCTGCTTTTGATGTTACCTGTTTCCACACTACCCTTTGGTACAGAAAGGCCTTCACGATTTTCATAAAAGGTTGTGATCCTGGTACCATCAGCATGCTCTACTACTCTGTTACCACTCGGCTTGTCAACAATTGTCACTTCATCTTCTCGTACAGTCACAATCTGAAAGAATGAAGGGCTACTCCTTTATATCGGCACTGTGACAGTTGTGACAGCAGCAGCAACAATATAAGGCACCAGGACTGAAGCTCCGAAGAGGCTTGACTACCACCTTCACCTACTTCAGAGACAGAGGAATCATGTTGTTTTCTTCAAAATCTAAAGGTATTGCATTTTTAACCGTGCAACAACACATCCTGTAGGATGTTTTCAAAGAACAAATCCTACAACTTATGTGATGGCAGCCCTGTCTCTTAGCTTATAGACAGTGCTGTAGTAACAAAAGCAGTAATACCGTTCCATCAACTGGGCTCACGGCCTGATACATCAAGAGTGGCTTCAGATCCATTCTTGTTGCACCCTCTGTGCCCACTCGAGTGCCTAATGGAGTTGTTGTTATCCAGGTTCCTGCCTTAGGTTGTGTAGAATTGGCCTTTTCAGAGTCCTCATCCTTGGGTGAGTTTAATGGACTGTTCTTGTCTCTGCCTTTTCCTGTAGAAACAAAAACTTCTGTATCAGACCTGATGTTCTCTAAGGCAAAAGACAAAGCCAGTCAAGTGCAGAGTTTATGAACATTGCTTTTGACAGAATTGCAAAATGAACTATTTAACAGGCTAGAAGAAAATTCAAGCTTCTGCTACTCAAAGACATGTTCCTGAACTAGCCTTATGTAATGTGTTTCCTTACAGAAAAAGTAAATAGCATGCTAATGCCATCACTCCTGTGGTGCATCAGAAGAAAAGGATGAAGATCTCATTATGAAAGGCAATTGTAGAGATCTTATTAAGAATGTTAGAGAGAACTCTTGTCTCCCATACTCAGGAAAAATAAATTAGACTAAGTGTATGCAAAAGACAAGAGCATAGTCCAGAGAGCAGGCTGAAAGGCTTAGAGCAAATATCTAGCAAAAAAGCTCCCCCAAAACCAGAAAGAGATGAAACTCATCACTAGAAATTTGTCAAGAATAAGCAGAGGAGAAAAAAGGTGGGGAAGGTGAAAAAGTGATTTTAAGTAAAGGACAAGGAATAAAGGACATACACTGGTCACAGATACTGAGAATTCATACTGGAAAATGGTTTGTCAGAGTTGTTCTCATCTTTGCAGTTATCTAAAGGAATATCCTAAGAAAAAACAACTGGACTTGACTCGAGAAGACTCTTTTTGAGACACCTTTCTCCTTGGCAGCAATTTTTATTCACCTATTTCCAATAAATTGTATGTCAATATGACAGGTTAGAATCAGTCTGTGTGCTAAGTAATACTGACAGTGATCTCAGACTACACTCTGAGGTTTGAAGTAAACATTATTTGGTTCTTTCTCAGTCAAACAAAATACAGTAAGAATGGCTATATTACCACCAACCTCAAGTCCATACAACCAGTTGATAATGACCAATAGTAGGTGCCTTGGAATACATAGAGCAAGAAAAAAAAAGTATCCTCTATGAGAGAAGCACTTCTTAATACAAAGGTTAAAAACTGTAAGACAAAAGTAAGGATTTAAAACTACTGTAGTTACAAGGATTTATTTTAAAAGACTTTATGTTCACTCTGATACCAATGAAGCTCTTACACAACTTTTTACTTATTAGAATCCTACCATATTAGACGAAAAAGAAATTTGGAGTAGGAGAGAAATGATTTTCTATGAAGGTAACATAGCAGCGTGCAGCAGCTGAGTACAGATAAAACTGCATTTTCAGTGTCAGAATTTTCAGACTAAGGAAATATGCTCTTTATTAAGTATCATCAGCCCTAATAACTTTATATCTGTCCAACACACAAGAAATGTTACCTTTCTTAGTGCTGTTCTCAGGTAATTGCTCTGATTCTGGTAAGGGTTGCATTTCATCTGGAATTGTAGGTGGTGGCAAGACAGGACCAGAATCAGGGCTCTTACTCACTGTGCCATCAGCAAACAGAATCTACAGAAATCAAGGACATACTAGAGGTTAAAATAAATTCAAACACCACTAGAAAGTCTTAAAAGAATGTGTCACAAATGCGGTAGTTACTAGAATACTGTGGGTGATGGAGAGGAAAAAAGTAACATCTCTCAGAATGAATACAAGAAATAAAGAAGCTATCTTAAAGAGAATTAATAGAACAGACTATTTCAGTTGGAAGGGATCTATAATGGTCCAACTGCCTGATCAAGTTAAAGCATCTTGTCAATGGCATTGATGTCCAGCCTCTTAAACACTGACAACCTTGAGGCATGAACCACCTTTCTAGCAAGCCTGTTCCAGTGTCTGACCAGCATCTTGGTAAAGAAATGCTTCCCAATGTCCAGTCTGAACCTCCCTTAGTGCCCCTTTGAGCCATTTCCATGTGTACTGTCAATAGATCCCAGGGAGAAGGGATCAGCACTTCCCTCTGCAGTTCTCTTGTCAGGGAGTTGCAGAGAGCAAGGAGGTTGACCCTCAGCTTCTGTATCTCCAAAGCAGGCAGGTACAGAGTCCTCAGCCCTTCCTCTCAGGATGCACCTGCCAGCCCTTCCACTGGCTCTGTTGTTCTCCTCTGGACTCACTGCAGGACTTTCCCACCCCTCTGAAGTGGTGGTGCCCAGCACTGCTCCCGGCACTCCGGGTGAGGCGGCACCAGCGCTGGGCACAGCGGATGATGCCCCCTCTGCCCGGCCGTGCTGGGTGTTTGATGCCCCCCAGGACACGGTTTGTGCCCTCTGGGCTGCCCGGGCACACCCTGCTGGCTGTCACTGAGCTGCTGCCACCAGCACTCCCAGGGCCCTCCCTGCAGGGCGCTCCCCAGACACTCCTGTCACAGTTTACAGCTGTGCCTGGCATTACATTGTCCCATGGGTAGGATCCAACAGTTGGTTTTGTTAAATTTCATCCCATTAGTCATTGCCAGAAGGAGTGCTATTTGCTGCAGCTCACGGATGTAACTACTGGGGACTCTCCTAATAATGAAAAGGCACTATAAAAGTAAACAGTAAAGATTATTCTTTGACTAAATGGTCATAGGCTGATGACTTTTTTTTTTGGTAGCAGTGATAATGCATCTCTATTGACATATTGATCTGTACTGAGATTTTCCACAAGTCTAGCACTGCTGTGAATATTTTAGCCATTATGATAGTTAACAAAAAGAAGTCTTGGTTATTTATCAAATTATAGCTGGTTTCTGAGATCCACTGCACTCAGCTCTTGATATACATGTTCTCTGTGTGTCAGATAAATTCTAGAATTACTCCAATCATCCCTAAATTAATTTATAAATATAGTACAATGTAGAAAAGAAATGGATAACATATAGAAACAACTCTTGAAATTGTTACCTTAAGGAATTAAATATTTCTTCCTTTTTGAATGCTTATCATATGCAATAAATTCCTGATGATTCATAATCATTAAATTAATATTAAGAAGGATGCACTCAATCTTTTTAAACAAGGACTGCTGTAAAATCATGCTAGGCACATAAGATCTACTCTATTTTTTCTATCAGAAAACAGTATGTTGAGAATATACAGACATCCAGCAGCTAGTTTTCCTGCCTATTTCTGAAATGGATATATTTCTCAGGAATCCTGGCTAAATGTTTTAACATCTAGTGTGATGAATAAATGCAAAGAACTTACACTAGGCATTGTGGTCTATTTAGACAAGAAAAAGAAATTCAGGGAATAAGGAAATATTTTGACAGATTCTGAGTCAAATTACATGACACCTCTTTTCATCTGTTTACTAATTACATGTAGTGTCTTAGAGTAAAAAAAAAAAAGTTGCTTGTAGATTGATTATCGTATTTGCAAAGATAGCCTATACCACCTAAACTGCACCAAAATTCTAGACAACCTAAATATGTGTAAACAAAGCAGGTACTTAGGAATATACACTTTTTTCCCTGAAAATCTAGGATAAGTAAAGGTGTCTGGAGGACTGAAGAACATTTCAGGTCTTTTCTGGATCCCATTTGAGTGTTTAAATTGAAAAAAAATATATGAATGCTTTCATATTGCCAAAAATACTCAAAGCTGAACTAATCCATGCTTCAGAGGCTTAAGTTTAGGAATTTAGTTCTCTGAACCATACTCAGCTATTTCCTAATCACAAAGTTGCCTAAAATCTTCTCATGCCTGAAATTTTCATATTTAAGTCTCCCTAAGGTCTGGCTCTGAACAAAGCCAAGAGTATTTTAGTCTTGACATGGCAGCATAATTCAGTATTACCTAACTCCTTCATCTACAAACTGGACACTTCTCGATCTCAGTAGACAAAAACAAGTTTAAGGGTAATCTCCTTCCATCACATTGAAATGTACTAAATTGTACTGCTTGCAATAAATTCTACTGAATATACCTGGGTAGATCCATCCATCAGGTACTTTATGACAGTTCCTTGACTAGTAATGACTCTTGACACCTCTTGCTCTGCTTGCCTTGCCAGAGGTGCATAAAGATGAGAATTCTTTACCATTTGGGGATAGCTCTGTCTAACCAGAATTTCCAGAGTAGGCTGCTCAGCCTGTTCACTTCTGGTGTCTTCATGCTTTATTTCTCCTTCTGTAACCTGATGTTCCTCCTCTCCATTTTGCACAACCTCTTCCTCCTCTCCACTTTGCATAAACTCTTCCACCTTTCCTTCCTCTGCTTTGGCCTCACTTTCCTCTGCCATCTCTTTCCCTGCTTCAGTGGCAGTGGCTTCCCCTTTCAAATCTGAAAACAAATTTTGAATTACTTAATACTGCATAGCACACATTCAAACAGTGCTACACAGCCAGCATCATGGTGTTGACAGAAGATATGCAACTTTAGCTGTGCGAGACTAACCCTCGTTGGTTGAATCTATAATCCACAGAGTAAAAGACAGACTCTGATTTAAGAGCAAAGTTCAAAACAGTCACCTACTCAAACTCTGCATCCTCTTGTGAAGGTGGCTGTCTTTCCAACTGAAAACAAGGGAAATTTGAACATGGATTTATTATGGATGCCAAATTTTTGGAAGACTAACCTCAGGTGAAAAAAACCCCAACTGAGTTTCACCAAGTTTGAATCTGTATGGAAACCCAAGTAATATATTCTGTCTGCTTGAGCAAATCAGTTTCTTAGATTAAATGATAGCAGTGTTTTGAGTATGCTAAGGGGTATAATTATGGTAATTTTATTGAGACACTCCATGTAAGTGTCTGTAAATGCTCTGTTCACCTCAACTACTGAGCATTTCAACTTATGCTTTTTGCCAAAGTATGTATGTTTGAGAACACTCTGCATGTTCTTTACTTCACAGCAGATTAATCACAGTACATTTACTGGGCTGTACAGATTTGTTGTGCATAGGTATTAAATGCCATCTGTACATAGCTGTTTTTAAAACTAACAAGATGACAATAAAATTCACATTTGTCTGCTTCAAAACCTAACAGCCTGACTAAAAAACCCCTAAGATTTACTACAGTTTACAATAAGCAAAGATGAACCTAACACTGATTTTCAAAAACACTGGAAAAAATAATTATTGCAGAATATTTGTTAGGCACAGAAGCTTTAAAGTATCTGTATACCCCATCAGTCTCCTAAAGGAAACCCAATGATAAGGGCAGAAAGGCTTATTGTGAGTGTTTTCTCTGTATGTACTGGATGGCATAAACCAGAGGACGTCTGTGAAGTAATTCCTGTTTGAAACCAATCACATCTTTTAGAAAAGCAACAAAAAAACCTGATTGTAAACCATCCAGTAGCAGAGATTCTATCACAGCCTTGCTTAGTTTTATTAATCATTCTTACCATTTATGAGTGTAACATTTTTACCAAATGAGTATAACTTAAATCTGGTATAAAGTCGTAGTTTTCAGTGTCAAGCCCTTGAAAATTGTAATGACTTTGTATACTGGGTTTACAGGCTGTCACCAAAATTCTGTTTCCTTGTACTTCCAGGCTGGCACTAGTCATTCCTTTGACCTTTTCTTTGGTAATTCAGTGGAGTTCTCTGGTGAAATGAGCTCATTATAAGGTGCATATTCTGATGCTTTAATCATTCTTGTCATTCAGGTGATCAGCTTTCAAATGATTAACATTTTGTCTTGGGGACTTAAGTACATATACTTTCCAAGAAGTGCAGATACAGGTAATGTAACCATCTTCCCACTATCATTCAAGATTCCTCAATATATATGTATTTATTTATTGAATTTGCTTGTTTTTCTAAAGTATTCCAGTCTATATGCATATTCAAATGATTATCCAACATGACTCCCAAGGGCTTTTTAGGGCTGCTACTTCCTTGCCCTCAGTCTTTTATGTTCAACAACTTGTGATTCTAGATTTTATATTTGTTTGAATAAAACCATATTATTCATGTTGCAAATACTATTAAATAGACATTACAACAGACTTAGCATTCTGACACATTAGAAACATTAAAGTTACATCTAACCCATCAATGAAGAAGTAATTTTCTTCTGTAGTCTCAGCTTCTCTTAAATTCTTAACTTTGCAGTGTCTCAGAAAACTGACCTCGAAACCTTTCCCCAAGGAAAGTTAATACAAGTCCATTTGGACAGGAGACATTCAAACTTGGAAAAGCAGGAACATCTGACACCTCTTGTGTTTGAGGAGCTGGTTCTTCTGTTTCCATCTACAGGATGAAAAATTAATTAAGTTCTATTCCACATGTTAAAATAATAAAGAAAAAATTTGAGAACAGATTTAATCTGTACAGATTCTGTTTAACAACACTTTTTTTAAAAGTGCTGTCTATCACTCATATTTAACATTTTCAGAGTTTATGGATTCAGAAGTGGAAACATTAGTTATTTTCTTTGATTATGCTATCTTCTTTCATTCACCTTGAAGTATCATCCCCTCAAAAATCTGTGTAACAATGGACTACACTATGCCAGTAGTCATAAGATGAAAAAGGTTTTGGGTTGCAGACATAGGTAACGGAGAGAACTTGTCCTGGTATTATCCCATATTCTTGCCTTTTAGGAATAGAAATCCAGGGGGGAAACGGCAGATATTTTGCCACCTGTTTTTCAGCATAAAAGATGCTGGACATTTTACAGTTAATTTACATAATATTACTGGTAATTAAGGCTGCTCTCAATACCCTAAGATCGTAGTCACTGCATCACAAGGTAGAAGTCACAGAATAGAGCAGAAGTAACCCTCAGTTGTCATCTACTTCTCCCTGTCTAATGGTAAAGACAATAATCGAGTACAACTAAACCATTAGCAAAAAATTCTAATGTAATGTATTCTAAAAATTTCCAGGGCTGGAGGTTTCCTGGTAAACTATTCCAGGGCTTTACCTTGATTAACCTTACTGACATTCTTCCACTGATTGACTTGAATCACTACTGCAGAAAATTAGTTTACTTCTAAATACTTCTGGGGATGATTCAAGCTCACATAAGAGATGATGGATTTTTTTAGGCCTTTACAGAAGGTTATTCTGTCTCTTAACTCAAGATCAAACAAATCCAAACCAATTCTTTTAAATCCTTGCCACTGGTTAAGTTTTCTAGACCTGTAATCTTTCTTCATGCTTTCCTTAAAACTTTCAGTGTGGCCCATATTTTTCTTGCAGTGGAGTATCCATAACTGGACACAATACTCCAAGTGAGACTCTATCAGCCCTAAAAGAAAAATAACTTCACATATTTAGCAGGCTATACTCCTCTGTATTCACATCTCAGTGGTCTTTGCCCTTCTCACAGGAAGATGGCATTGTTGACTTACGGATAGCTTGTGATCCATGACAACTCTCAGACCTTTATACAACTGTCACTGACACCGTTGTTATCCGTTCTGTAGATACATACTGATTATTTATGTGTAATTGGAGATCCTACCTCTTATTTATACAGAATTGCATCTTGTTTTACAGACCACGTCCATGTGAATTTGTCAAGTCTAATTTGGATTCTAATCCTGTTCTCCAAAATACCTGCAGACTCACACAGACAGGTGCTGTATGCACTAATACGGATACTCTCTATCCAAAGTAACGCCAAACCAAATAGTTAAAAGCCTTTTGGTTTAGAAGTTATTCTGACAGATTTTTAATTATAGGGCTATTTTTCTATAGGGTTCATTTGTGCCACACAATTGCTCTGTATTTTGCTGAGTGCTGTTTGGCAACTTCATACAGCACCTTCCATGCCGAAATCAGTAAGGAGCCCTTTTTGTGGATATGCACGGAATCTGTTTTGCAACAACAGCCACAGTGTTACTTCAACCACGAGGCACTAAAAACTACTTCAGAACCTGCTTTCCAAAGATTCATTCATCATTTCCAAAGACCTATACTGTGACAGAAGTACTTCAGTTAAAGAAAAAAGTAACTTCCTCAAATTGCTGGTCCCTGGCTCGTTATCAGATGGAAAGACCAAATTACAGAGCAAGATCCTGCAAAACCATCTTCACTAATTTGCTGCTTGGTTAAATTTTTGAATATGGGTTTCGGGAAGCACAAAAAAATTCTGCTTGGTTAAACAAAAAATTTAGCCGTTCTTGTAGCTGAGATATGAGTAATCATAGAATGGTTCAGGTTGGAAGGGACCTTAAAGATTGTCAGGTTCCAACCCCCTTCCATGGACACGGACAGTTTCCACTAGACCAGGGTACTCAAAGCCCCATCCAACCTGGCCTTGAACACTTCCAAGGATGGGGAATCCACAGATTCTCTGGGCATCGGTGCCAGTGCCTCAAGTAAGTAAGGNACCTGCAGTGTCACAGCTGTAACTGTAAAGCCAAAATTGACAAAAGTATGTGAGCCATGGCAGACTCACTGCTTTACATCACGGAGCCATAAAGACTAAGTTCATTAACAGCTGCCAATATGTACAACTGGGAACAACTGAAAGAGTAAAACATACCCTTAAAAGCACCACAAATTGTTAGTAATTCACAAAGGCACAGCTCAAACCCCTCTGAGAAGAATATATGTTTCTTTTACTGAAGTTCATGCATTTGAATTTTTGTTTGTTTCTTTGGATTGGGTATTATCTTTTCTCTCACCTTTTTTTCTTCTTGCTGTATCAGGTCATCAGGTGGTGAAGGGGCTAGTTTGCTACGGTTTCCTTTGGAAGAAGCTTTTCCTGATCTTCTTCTGTCAGACTTGTCTTTTTTTCCCAGAGCTGGCACCAGTGTAATAGGAGGAACCATTGGAATTACGGTTGGAAGATGAACAGAAGGGATGTTCAGAATTCTTGCCAAGACAAGACCTGTTTCATCATCTAAGGAAAGGAAAAGCAGTATTTTCAATGTAACTAGTTTAATAAATGTAGACGGCCACATTTTATTTTTTAAAAGATTTTCTACACTAAATTTTACCTTAGAAATAACCTCAGTGGAGGAGTTTGTTATTTCAGATAGAGGGATATAAGAGTATTTAGAAAACCTTTCCACAGTCTGAAAACTTATTAGCCTAAAAGACATCTTGAAACTATTGCTTCCCACAAGTTGTCACTTGGTCATCACCTCAAAAATAAAAAAATATGATTTTAAAATTCTTTTACCTCCAGAATACTTAGAAGTGGAGACATTCTGAATCTAGCATCTAGTAAATGATCACTGTGCTATGCTTTATCATGGGCTGATCCAGCACAGACAGACTCTGGAGATTTTGTACTACACAGGTCTATTTTGCTATAATTCTTCAGAAAGATTCTAATGATCTAGACTTGATAAGACTCTTGCAATTCTTCAAGCCAAGCATTAGGACAGCCTGCTAGGCATGTCAACAGGAGGCAGTCATGCTGCCTTTCAAAACAATTTCTTGAAAATAAGAGAAATACAAACTTACATCTTTTACATCTTCTGTAATTATTTCAACAAACTGACACTTCACTTCCATAGAAATTTCACCTATGCCTTTATTTTGGTTGCCCCCGAAAATAAGATCATGGTGGCTGAGGGTAACAATGAAAAAGAGTGGATTGTCAAGACTGAGAAAAAGTGCCTGTAGAAAACTTGAGAGAAATGCGAATTTCCAGAGGACTGTCTGTTAAGGAAGGTTTCCCTCCTTTTATACACACCTTCACAAGTCTAGGACTTGGAATTGTATCTCTCATAATTTTGTCAAGACAAAGAGCAAGTGCAGAGATTCTACAGTATCCAGAAGCAAAAGCCCTACAGGTGCTCAAGCAGTCCCAGATTCATAAAGAGACAAGGAGATTATTTCTAACATAAATATAAGGTGATCAGAAGTTAATCTTTGATAATGCTGGAGAAAACAAAGAATAATTCAAAATTTGAACAAATATTAACATGTCCTCTCAAAATAAAAAAGTCATATAAAGCTGAAAAACAACTTGAGGCCTTTTGTCACCTTAGCTTCCCTAAAAGGAGGGTGAAATAGATAAAAGTGTGAAAAACAGTAAGAAAAACGAGAATTAGAGAGTTTCCAAAAAAACTGTTTCAGTACTCCAGGGAAAAAGGATAATTTGCACACAGTTTAACTTATCAGTGAAAAGAAACTGCAGATTTCATGGTATACCCATTCTGTATTAGGGATGGAAGGCATATGAGAATCATCTAAGAGTATTTCTGGTCAGAATCATTCTGAGTGCTTATGGTACAAAGACCCACGGGAATTTGGCATAAGCAAATGATCACAGAAAAACTGCAAGCAATCAAAGAATGCTAGTTAGCAGTGCTCTAAATCTCAACATGGCAAAGATTATTCTAATGTAGAATGGGATGATTATGGTGAATGTGAAAAGCCTAAACATCACAGCTGACATGTCGGTTTTTAATCAGACATGTCTGTCTTTTATGCCAAAATCCAAGTTTTTGCAGGCCACTATTGTGAATATGCTCTTGGCCCAAGTCTAAAAAGTCTTTTTTCTTGGTAATTAATTTGTAAAATATATTTAAACAATTAAAACTGAGTGTAGAGTTGAATGGTTTGCCACAGTCCACACAAAGATGCATTCAATTAAATGTTTTCATATTTGAAGAGCTGAAAAATGCTGGCATTATTTTCTGATCAGAGAAGCGTTTCACTTTTATCCATAAGATGGTTTCAGTGGCCTTTCAAATGTAATGGAAACAAAAAGCTCTTGGTAAAAGCAGACACTGTTTTCACTGTGGTTTTCTGAAGCAATTGCTTCCAGTTGGTGAATGTGTTTATTGAAGGGCTGAGAGAAATCCCTCATTTATCTGCACAACTCTAACCTAAAGTCCAACTCCTAAAGTCAAATGAAAGTTCCATAAT
>WAAE01008158.1:0-42482 GCA_013400495.1 Nicator chloris
CCCCCCCGCCCCGCCGCCACCCCTGCCGGACGGCCCCGCTCGGCCGCCTAGCGCGCACCGGGCTCCGGGCTCCGCCGCCCCGCCACTACCGCCGCGCCAGCCCTGCCCGGGTCCCTCTCCCGCGCTCCGGGGGCCCCGCCTGGGTTCCCCGCCCCGCGGCTCAGTGCAAGTACCTCCGCTCGGGATCCCCGCCCCGCGGCTCAGTGCGGATCCCCCTGCTCGAGGTCTCCGCCCCGCGGCTCCTTCCAGGGGTTCCCGCTCCGCAGTTCGGCGCGTTCCCTCGCTTGGGGTGTCTGTCCCGCGGTCCCCGCTTTGGGTACCCGCCTCGCGTCCTTTCGCTTGCGCTCCCCGCTCCGCGGCTCAGCGCGCTCCTCTGTTCCTCAGGCTCCCCTCTCGGCGGCTCAGCGCGCACCCTGCCCGTGGCACACGCTCCGCGCCCGCTCCTTCTGGGTTCGCTCTACGTTCCCGCGACTGCCGGTGGCTCCCGCCCGGGCTGGCTGCTCCGCTCCCCCCGTGCCCGCCCGGGCTCCCCGCGCGGCGGAGCTGCGCTCCCGCCTGTGCTGCCCGCCCGTTCCCCGCAGCCCGGCTGGCCCGCCCGCCCCCGCCGCCCTGTGAGCATGCTCCGCCGCCTGGGACGCGCCGTCCGGGCCGCTGGGCACGGCGGATGGCAGGGGACGGGACGGGCGCAAGGCGCAGCGAGGGCAGCCGCCCCGCTCGCTCCTTCCCTCTCTCCGAAACCGAGTGGCCCTCGCAATTCCTCGGTGCCGTCACCGGCTCTGTGCGGCGGTTTTGCGCAGCGCAAGAGAAGAGCGCGGTCCCACCGCGCGGAGCGGGGAAATGACCCCCAGCATCCCCGGGGGAAGAAGGGCTGTCCAGGACGGGTACGGACGTAGCTCGGCCTCGCTGGGAGCTCTCGCTGGGAGCGAACAGGGCTGAAAGGTGCGGTGTGGGGAGCGGGGCGGGCTGGGTGTCTTCCTCAGGTTTGGGAAATAGAGTGTGCCTCCGTACTTGTTCCAATGGCTTCTACTGGATGGCTGAGATGTATTGCAGGCAGAAAGCCCGGCAACCGAAAATCCGATTCTCTCTCTTTCCAGCTGTATGGGATGAATCATTTCTCTCGGTCGGGCTCCAGCAGAACTAGAAACAGACTATGACCGTGAGCATTACAGGTGTTAATGCTCTTGGACTCACCGTGTGCTATTGTCATGCTTCAGAGAGTTTCTTCAGAGAACGTCTTAGTTATTTTTATTCAAAATATAATTAATATAGTTCCTCTAAAACTTATTTTTTTAAAAAACCCTTTGCCAGAGATCAAACTCATTCTTGACCGAGCAGCCTGTTCTGGCACTGAAAGGGCTGAAGAACTGACACTCTTCAGGGGCCTTCCAGCTGCTTCTCCAGGCAGATCGGGAAGGACAAGAATCACTATACCTTGCTGGATCTGCAGTGACATGAAGGAAGATTAAGTGCTGGAGTTACTAAATACAGAGGGAAAAGAAAAAAAAAATCAAATTCTGAAACCTTTTAGGTAATTTTATAAAATTGTCACAAGAAAACTGAAGCTTCACTTTAGCTCTCACTTAAGAAATTGGCACTACTTTTCCACATTTAAACAGTTATATTTAATATTGGAGGGAGAATTTAGCTTTTGTCACCACTGAATTCTAAACAGTGTGACTAAAGCTCTGATGCTGAGGCAATGTGTTGCTTGCACAAACTCTGCTTTCCTAAGCAATGCCTCCTACAATTTCTCTAAACGAAGAAGCAGATTGCACAAGTATTTGTGCACATGCCCGTTGAAGCTTCTAGTCATGGGGATATTTTGTCGTGTAGTTAATGGGGATGTTTTATGTCAAAAAGCAATGATCCGATTTGCTTTGTTTAGTTTATATTCATTGCTTCAGCAATGTAGAGGTGCATGCATATGCTTGTCATGTGGTACCTGTATGTATATGTGTATTCACACATGTGCTGCCAGTACGCACGAGCTGTTTAAACAAACACACGTGTAGGTATCTGTCTTACCAACAAAAGTAGCCTAATAAAACATGGCCTGGTCACAACTCAGCAGCCCCTTGTCCACACTGGTAGCTTGGTACAAATCAGAGGTGCCAGGTGTGTGTTACCTCCAGCCAGCTCTGCCAGGTGTGCTGGAGTCAGCCACAGTGGAGGTGATGCAGATGGGAAAGATGCCTCAACCAATTGAAACAAAAATTGTAAGAGTTCACTTGTCAGATGTCTAAAGAATGAAGCTTTGCTATGCTTTGTTCTTAACTGTCTGCGATAGGTGTACCCAAAGTGGAGGACTTTGGAAAGTGTCCCATTTATTGGCCAAGAGTTGCATTTGGCTTTCTGAATCCTGTAACTCAGAATTTAGAGGATACAGTGGGATCCTTTCCCACCTATTTAATCTTTAGCAATCATTCTTGGTTTCCAGCTGGTGTGAACTGATGTTGTTCATCAAAGCTCCCTGTGGATAAAGATCCAGCATTGAGCTGGGGGAAGATTCGTCACCCAAAGGTGCACCTCAATGGGTGCATCAGTGATATGGTCTCCGATGTTGATCCAACATTTCATGCATGCATGTTCAAAACTTTCTTTCAAGGCAAACGAATGCATTAGGAGATCAGGAATATTTTCAATGGTAGTAGAAAGAAATACTAGTCTGTGATGGGGTGGCATGTGAGACTAAAACCCTCATGTTGACAGACTCATTGAGTTGGAGCAGAAAGGAGCAACAGGACAACAACTGCTTTGTGCTTTTACCAGATCATTCATAGTGGCATCAGGTCAGAGAATCAATCGTTTAATGGGGACATTTTTGGTGTATTATAACATTCCATCCACTGCCATCAAAATTTTTTGAGCCTGAGATAAAAACCTTTTGTATTTGTAGGTTATTAGCATCCTTATTTAACTTTCTGTAGGCAGTTTGCATATAAATCTCATTTTAAGAGTAGTCCATTAAACCCACAGCTGTCACTTGCTGAGAGATTTGGGGTGGTTTTTTTTTCCATCCTGAAATCATCTTTGTAATGTCTTTTGTGCTTTGACTCACTTTTTTTTATTCACCTGTTAAAAATGCAGTTCTCTCTCACAGCTGGCAGATTGGAAGTAATGGAATTTAACTGCTATTGCAATGGTTCTGAGCAAAAAAAAAAAAAACCTTTTCAGTTCCTGATTTTAGAAATGTATGTTTTACTAGCTCTTTCCCTTCATTGCCACACTTTCTATTTCCATTTCAAAATACAAATACCCATCATTCTGCCTAATAATATTTACTTAAAAATCATCAACGCTCATCAATTCACACATTCTCTCATCTGAGAGATACTTGATGTAAAGAGATAAAATATAATTAATGCCAAAAGGAAATTAAAATACAGAGACACAGGTGTACCGCTGAGGTTTAGGCTGTAAAAGCATCCCATTAAAAACCTCCCATTAGAGTTAGGCTCTAAAACAGAGAGGAGGAGGTAGTGGTAGAGGTGGAGGGGGCTGGCAGTTACTGCACATTGGGCTGGTTTAGCAAAATCACTGCACCTGTTCTTAAGTGTAGAAGGATGCTC
This sequence comes from Nicator chloris, assembly GCA_013400495.1. Lineage (NCBI taxonomy): Eukaryota > Metazoa > Chordata > Aves > Passeriformes > Pycnonotidae > Nicator > Nicator chloris. The sequence continues at coordinate 3,570 of WAAE01008158.1, forward strand.
AAGTGGAGCTGTATTTAAGAGCATGGCCGAACACATGCTTAAGGTCAATCAGTTTTACTCACTGACACTGACAGTCTTAATTGCATGGGTGCAGGTGTATATATAGCCATGTGAGAGTACTGAGGAAGGAGGGAGATAACTGGTATCACCAGTTAATCCAATTTATGGAGTACAGAAAAATCCATGCAGACCGGGTTGGGTTCTGCTGTTCATGTTTCAAAAAAATTAAATATGAGCAATTGGAAAATTATCAGAAATGCATTACAGGAATTATGTCTGGGAAAGTTTCTCAGCTGAGCAGAGGGCAACAGGCGGGTTAGAACCAGCTGGTGATATCTGACAAGGGGAAAAATTTTCTATAACAGATGACTTTTAATATTTCAGGTGAAGTTAGAAAAACTTCAGAGGCTAAAACCTGAATCTGTGAGAAATCAAGGTAGAGGTGAGGTACACATTTTTAACAGTAAGGATGATTAATGGCTGAAGCAATTGATTTCGGATTGTAATGGACCCCGCCATTCTTCTGGCTGATGCACTGCAAATCAAAGGAGGGTCCCTGTTGTGGGAAAAGTAATTTTGGATGGCTACAGTTACCCCCACTGGCCTCAAATCCTGTTTAGGTTTTTGTTGACGTGATTAACCATATGTAACAGCATCTGTAATGAGTGTGATGTGTCTACTACATCAGCCATTGATCACTCAGGGAAATCATGAAATAATTGATGTTAACACAAGAAATTTCCACAGTTTGTTGTTTTGTTTTGTTTTTTTTTCATACCAAACTTCACATCATTTAAACCAATGGTAAAAGATAAAAGATGAATGCTAGCCAAGGCCAAGACCAAAGGGAACAGCATTTTTGTAAATATGATTCCTACTGTACTGTCTCAGTTCTTTTTGGGGGCTTTTGTCTTATAAAATATTATCTTTTAATTTTTGGATATTTATAATAATGTTAAAAATAGTATCAGTTTTTCTAACAAAGCTAGAGTTCACATAGTTAAAAAGTACTAAAGATCAGTCAGATTTGAAACTATAGAAGAAATAGGAAAACCCCCATTTTTTACCATTCGGGAATTTTATTCTTATTCTCTGGGTGTGCATGGCCTTATCCCAGGGGAATAACTGTCCTGAGAAAATAATCAAGATGAAAAAGGTAATTTTAATTTTCTGATGCTGAACACTTCAAGATTTTTATTTTGTCTTTTACCAACTCTACTATCAAACTGCAAATAAAAATCAGGTGAGCTTTATTCCCCAAGAAGCTGCTGTAATTTTGTATCTGGCTTGAATAGTGTAACAATTTGCCCTGTGGAGTAATTTGAAAACGAGTTTCTTTTCCGTGTTCTGATTTCTCTGTTTCTCTAACCTACTGTACATTAGGGGGATCTATGAATTTTATACTGAATGTGTAAACTACAGGCTTTTTTAGTTAAATAATTTTTATTGGAACTTTTACCAACAACATCACTTATTTTAGGATTTTACCCTGTCCATTAACATAGAATGAGATTATCTTTTCACAAAATGAGTAGGAAAACCAAATCTTTCATGGAATCAAACAGTAGCTTCAGTAATGAAATCAGACACTACTGTGAAGACTGTTAAGTCTGATAGAAAAGAGGGGGCTCAGAAAACAGAAGTCAGCAGCTGGGTATCTGCCTCTGGAGGAACACAGATGATGTCTCAAAGGGTCAGACAGTGACTCTATCCTTGGGCTTCCCTCCTCCCAGAAGGCAGCTGCTGCATGGAAGGGAATGGGGTGGGGAAGCAGGACACCCCTACCTCATGTGTTTCACTGGCACTGTGGGACACCTCCATCCTTGTAGAAAAGCCTGTTGTAAATACTACACAGAAAGCTGCAGAGCAAGGTACTTTTACAAGTGTGTCAACAGCTAGAACTGACAGGGCTTTTAATCTGTACTTTTTAGTGTTATGTAAGACCAGCATTAGATTTCATAGTTCAGGATTTAGTTGGGGGAAGAATTCCAATTTCAAATTTTAAAACATTAGTAGTGAGGATGACAAACTTTGTTGCTTTGAAATAAACAGCAATAAACTGCTACTTTACTTTTTTCTACCTTTCTCGCCCCTTAAGAAGTACTTAAAATAACATGCTCATTTAGAATCCTTCTGGTTTCTTCTCCAACACACATAATGAGGGTCAAAGGAGTTTCAAGTACAGAGTATCAAGCACACCTGTAATGCCTTTAGGACCCCCTCATTCTTCTGGGTGATGCACTGCAAATCAAAGGAGGGAACATACAGGTTGAAAAGTATATGCTCAAATAAATCAAGGCAAATACCCCAAATTCAGCACAAAGTCAATGTATTGCTGCAGTGGAACAAAGTTTGCAAGTGCAGGCCCAGCCAGCTCTTCTTGATATGGTGAAGTTTGGGTTCTTGGCTTTTATTGGATTGGAAACGTTTTCCAAAATGGAGAGCAAAGAAAATTAAAGGTTTAGAGAGATGAAAGACATTCTGATGTTTGGAAAGGTCTCGAGGACACTTTCAAAAGTCTGTTTGGCTGGCTAATCTTTTAAATTTAAATCTTTTAAAATTATTTCTTGGTAGTTAAACTATAAGATCCAAGCAGGCAGTGGTGGAAAACCCTACCCAGGGAGCACTGCAGGCATGCTCCGTGTGCCGGGGAGACGAGCAGTAGGAGGGACAAGAAAGGGTGTTCAAGTAACCAGTGTAACCAGATAGCATTAAGATGTTGTTACAAAGCTATTGCTTACTGCATCATTGCTGTTGGTTCCTGCCTTCCCACAAAAGTAATTGCCTGCTAGAAGTGAAATTACTAAATTCAGAAAATTATGGACTCAAGTTGGAACCAGACACAAAGTGTGGACTTAGCCTTAGGTATATTAATCATATCTGTGCATTCTTAAAAGCATTCTAATCTTCAGTTAAGCCTGGTAAACATTTGATGGCACAATAAATTCGAATAAAGAAGTTATGGTATCCTTGAAAATCCTGGTCAGCCATTCACTCCCTCCCCCACAGTGGGATGGAGGAGAGAGACAGAACAGTAAAGGTAAGAACATTTATGGGTCGAGATAAAGACAATTTAACAGGTAATGCAAAAGGCATGTGAGCAAGCAAAGTGAAACCAGGAATTAATTCACCACTTCTGTGGGCAGGCAGGTGTTCAGCCATTCCCAGAAAAGTAGGGATCCATCACATAACAGAGACTTGGGAAGACAAATGCCAGCACTCAAAATGTGTGTCCTCTCCCCCACTGCTTCCTTCTTCTTCCCTCAGATTTATGCTCAGCACGAAGCCATATGGTGTGAAATGTCCCTGGGTCTGTGGGGCTCAGCTGTCCTGGCTGTGTCCCCTCCCAGGTCCTTGTGCAGCCCCAGCCTCCTCACAGGTGGGGTGGGATGATGGGCAGAAAAGGCCTTGGCTCTGTGCAAGTGCTGCTCAGCAGTAGCTAAAATATCCCTGAGTTACCAGCACTGTTTCCAGCACAAATCCCAAACACAGCCCCACACTGGCTGCTCTGAAGAAAATTAACTCTATCCTAGCCAAAATGAGCACATGTGGACAGGAGCTGTTCCTCACTTAGATTAAAATGCTGATGTAGTTCACCAGAATTAATGATTCTATGTGTGGTTTTCACAAGATGGCTTTTAATTCCAGGTGTATTGCAGTGACATTCAAGCAAAGATTTATTGGAAACTGAACATAAAACACCCACTGCTTTGCTACAAATGAAATAGAGAGAGAGCAGCTGGTTTTCCTGCAGTCTGGTTCTTTCAAAACTTTCCACCTACTGCATCCATCTTTATTTGTACTTAGGCATAAATTGTGGTCCATTTGCTTCTGGCAAGAAAATGAAAAATGTCTTGGTAAAGATTTTACCAAAGGCCATATTTTAAAGGTGAAATTCAGTTCTCTTTTAAGTTAAGAACAGTAGTAGAGGAAGGCAGGAGGCATGCCATATAGAACTGCAAGTTTTGCTTTAAATGTCAGCCAAATTACCATTATGGGACATAACACACCTCCTAATTAAAAAAAAATACTCTAACCATTGAATACTAACATTAAAGCATCATCAACTTTAAGATGAAATTGATCCTTTAGAAGCTAATAGAGCCAAACCTCTTTTTTAAAGTTCTTAACAATTGCAGCTGCTTCAATTCTGTTTCAATCCTGATCTCATTTTATTCATGCATGCATAGAATGAGGCCAAATGTTTGGGGACAAGGGTTCCCAGGGAATAAGTGATCCAATGAGCCATCTGTACACACATCATGTCTAATCAGGGTGAGGTGGGAAAAATAAAAATTATTAGATTATTAAAATGTTGAAATTTGGGAATCTTTTTATTCCATGGATTTTTGGTGAAGAATTTAAGCTAGTGATAAGAAACATGCACTTACATTACTTGAGTAATTTCCCTCTCTACTGTTCTCTGGAGCCATCTATTTCTCTGCACTTATATAGTCCACTGAAAGTCTATGGAACACAAGTGGACAATACAACACACAAATATTTCAAAAATTACCAAAATGGACATTATTTTTTGCATGATTAAAAGAGAAAATTCAGAGCATTGAGAAATATTAGTAAAAGAAATTCACTTCTTTCAGAAGGCCTCAACCATGAGTCTTCCATTTTCTTCTATCTGTCAGTGTCATTGACACAAAAAATCACTTGGAAAATCTGTGGTCATGCAAGTTTGACTCTTCAGGTAAATTGAAGATTATAGTGCTCTTTTTGCACCTTAGCAGCCTTTAATTCTGTACACATATGACTTTAAATGTAACCCAAGCTTACTTTATTGAATAGATAAATTTAGGGAAGAAAGGGAAGGAGTGGAAAAGCCTAACAGAAGGATGAACATCAGAAAATAACTTTCTGGGTAAGATTACGCAGCAAAAGTTCAGAATCCTTTGTATATCAAGTGGATTTCACTAAAGAAATTCCCTTTTAAAAAGGTCTCTTTAAAAGTAATATTAAATTGGAGCACCTCAGGAGAATATCAATGAGCAGCTGTTAGACCTCTCTCCTGGGTAAGCAGGCTCTCCTGACTCCTGTCACATGCTTGAGCAGATAGGTAGGCAGAAATAGGGTAGTTTTGTGCTATTTATTATGTTTTCAAACCTGTGATAAATCAGTATTGTTGACATATACTACAGAAAAAAAAAAAGAAAACAGTTATTTGAGAAAGCCCAGGTTTAGCACTGAGCAGAGAGCTAGAGGTCACACTATGTTAACTATGTTAATCTAACTAGTTTTCCTTGTCCAAAAATCTATCTTTCTTAAAAATGTATGCTTCTGTTTTCCCTGATTCAAAAATCAATATTTCTTAAAAATGTATATTCTCAACTATTCAGAACTGCATGACTCACTATTGCTTCAAGAGTAGTTAAGCTAAGAGCTGCTTCCATAAAATACTCTGTATTTGGATGAAACAATATTTTTTGAGAGAAGTCCTGTTGTGAAAACCTCTTAAGCGTGTCAGGTCAAAATCAAATCTCTGGTCCTGAAACAGAACCATTTAAGTCAGCGGGATTTCATCAGTGCAGCTCAGAATAGAATTTGCCCATTAGCATGTTTAAAGCATTTGCTCACTGCCAGAGAGCTACCTTAATTCACTTTTCTGAATGAACTTCAATTTCAGCACTCAAAAGCAATTTAATATTGTGGGCAAATGAAATCATTTCAGTCATAATGTGAAGAAGCAGAAAGGGTTAAGTAATTGCAAATGAAATACAACTAAATAAGGATGTTATTTATTTTTGAAACTTCCAAATGGGTGTTATGTGTTTGTAATAGAGCATATGGCCCCTTCTTGGCCTTAGGGATTTAGAGCTAGCTCTGCTTTGGCTGAACACAAATGCTGGAAATCAGCTAAACAACACCAGTTCTAGATAAAGAATTACATGAGACCCATCCCACAGGAGCAGAGAAAGAAGAAACAGGCTTCCTCTAAACACCTTTATGAGCACTTACAGGTTGGAAATTTTGCCCCTACCTAGTGAAATGAATTTTTTTCTGATACTGGAATTAGCTGTAGAGTTTGCCCAGGAAGGAAGATTAAAGATTGCTCTGGAAGGAAGATTAAAGCTTTATTTCATTACCTGGATGGCCCTATTCACCCAAATTGTAGAGAAACAACTGAGTGGTCAGAGCTGGTATTTACATGGAACTAGGTGAGATCAAGCTGCTGAGTTCAAGCAGAAAGACAGAAAATGTTACTGTCTAGAATGAATATAAGAGCCAATAAAGATGTTATAAAAGAGCATGGCAAGCAGCTGTAGGGACAGCAGAGATTACAGCGATGTAAGTTAGTGCCTCTTCTGAAAGCCGCTTAAAATCAAACAACTGAAATTGCTTTGCAGGAAGATGGGAGTTCTCATGCTCAGTCTCTGATGTTTCATCTAATTCAGACTTCACCTGAGACTTCAGACGGATACCTCTTTACTTGATCTGGGCTCTGCAACAGGTAAAGAAGGTAGTAAAAATTCCGAAGCAGGTTATGGCTATGTGTACCACAAAACAGAACTAAAAATTAATTATGATGTGAAGCAATTCCTGAAGCAACCTAAAGCTATCAGGTAATTTATCGAATGGTCTGTGTTTGCCATCTAGTGGTACAAAGCCAAAATTCTTTTCTCCTGCATGAGGGCAGACACAACTGCTGAAATCTGTCTCAGAAGCAAACCTCTCCCAAATGGAAATATTCCTGCTCTCATCACTGATGATGGCAGTGATAAGTGTACAGCTGTCCTTTCAGGAACAAGGAGCTGAAAGTTTTCAGCCCTTGACCCACCAGACTTAGGACTAGGTCATCCACAAGTTAGCAAGGGTTATCCAGTAACTAATTGATCTGTAGCTCCAGTCTCCTGGTTACTGCTCCAGTCTTTCAATCTTGCAGGTGCAGATTCTAGGAATATTCAAGCACCCAGCTTTTCACTGCTTTCTATGAGAATTCAAGCAACTAAATATCACAGAGTTTTGAGATTATGTTCCAACATCTTGTAACCTACACTTATAAAACTCAGCCAAAGGCCCTCCAGTTTTCTAGAGGCTTCAGTTTTGCTTTACAGCATCTTTGTATGAAAACATATGATTATTTTCAAACCAGGACACTGATCTACAATGAAATTAGCAGCTCATTAAAACATTGTGTAGGGAATACATACCATTCTGGCACTGGAACTCATATACCTAAATATGAGCTATAAGACTAGTTTGTTCTCTTAAAACATTTCAAGAATATTTGAATAAAGAATTAAGTTAAAGGATTAATTTTATTTCTCAGTTATGTCATAGTGTAAATACAAGAAAATTGCTAGAAATATATTTTATCAGAAAAAATTCTATAGAGCATGATATCTAATCATACATGTTACTCACCTGGATTTCTTGCTATCTATATCTATCCACAAAATAATAATTATATATTGATTTTCACCAGTAATAAGGAACTTTAAACTAACTCCCATACCCCAATTATCTAGCAAACATTTTTAGGTTTTACAATAAAAAAAATAAAGCTAGGAATTAAGAGTTGGAGTTTTCCTAATATCGCTGTGATTCTGGAGAATCTCTTGCTGGGATTTTCTGTTCCAAGTCATACAGAATTTTTTGTAAACCCCTTTCACGAGTCACAATGAATGAAAACAAAGCCATACAAATTGTATAGAGAACAAATCCCTGTTGACTAAAACAAAGATTAATGAGATTGAATTAACTTTACTATGTAGTGTTAATCATATTAACACTAATATGATTCTGAGAAGTGTATTTATACAATAACACCACATATATAACAAAATGTGGAAAGGAAAAAAAATTACATGCTATTAGCTATGGTCCCTTCTTTAAAAAAAAATTATTGAATCTTCTATTTATTGGGCAGCTGCTGCATTCACTCATTCATTCATCCACTCCCTCAATGGTTATTTATGTAATTAATTATTCAATCAATTGTTCACTGAGGGACCGTATTTGATCTATGTTTTACAATTGACCTCAAAGAGCGAGGCAGCTGAATGCATCCGATAGAAAATAGAAAAAGGCATGGCAAGGTTCACAACAATTATCCAGGGTTCAAAGCCAAAAACTATTTCTTCTAGTCCATTGTCATATTCCGGGCGGCACCCGAACGCCGGTGGTATCCACAGCTGCAGGGAAAGAACGCAAGGCCAATATTAATCACCAGCAGTACAAGTCAATAGCCCCTAATGACTGTGACTCCACCGTGCTGCAAGTTGGTTTCAGGAATCCCTAAGAAATCCATCCCTTTTGCTACTGGGGCACGCTGGTGGAAGAGGGTTTCAGCTTCTGCTGAAAGTTTTTGGACCGTTACTGAAAGGAGCCTCCCATATTCCACATTTGAATAAACTTTGCTCCCCGAAAGCATATTCACTTCTTCCAGAAGTAAAATCTACTGCCTACAAACTATAGAACCATGCAATTTTAATGTGCTTATCAGACTTGAAAGGATGGGAAGCTTTTGGGTATTAACTTGTGAACTGCATTCAAAATGTCTTACCGAAAGATTGCAGAGGAATAAAAATGCAGCGATGTTCTTCAAAATTCTCCTCTTGTTGTTAGTAACTGAGTTTCTACTGCAAAATGAGAAATCTGAGGCTGAGTGCATGGCCAAGCTATTGTCCTGACTTGTTTCTTCTTTGGCAACACCACCACCATCGTTTTCTCTCCCACAGATGCTGCCCTTAAACAGACAGGGTACGTCGCCGCTGTCACGAGCAGCTGTGCCATTGTAAATCTCTTTGTACAAGGGGGTGAGGGACAAGGTGCTCCCCCGAGATATGGTCACTATTCGAAGAGTTTTAATGTCATCATTCACCTTTTCCTGCTCACGGTGGATGGATTCAATGATAAAGAGGTTCTGAATATATTTCTCAATAATAACCAGAACAGAGTAGGGCAGGTTATACCATGTGTATTTGGGATGACCTTGGGCACAGATAATGGCGAGGATCGAGCCCCAGGAGAGCAGCCAGGACCCTGCAGCTGTGCCCACCAGCAGTTCTGCATCCAGTTTTCGAGCGGGATTCTTGGAATTATCCAGCGATCTATCTTCCAGTCTGTAGATGAGAAGGGCAACGATTCCAGCTGTGCACATGAGAGCCAACACGAAGATAGCGTGCAAGTAAAACATGGTGAGTGCTAACTCGCTTTTGATTTTTGAACCTCCAATCTGAATTAAATACACAACAACTATGGCTATTGTGCTAGTTAACACGATCAGTCCAAAAATCATTCCAACCGTTATGCCGTGGAATTTGAATGGAGTTTTGTTTTGCTGGTGGTGCTCAACTTTACGGCCAATGTTCTTCCACAGGACATAGAGCATCGTGGATGCTAGGATGTGGTACTCTATATTAAAGGGATATAGGTAATATATTCCTTGAGAAAATATCGAGCAGAGAGTTGTTGTCGTGCAATTGCATTGAGGCGCATGATCATCTAGAACTAAAGGAGAAGGAGAGATTAGTTATGTACATTATAAAGATTCCTTGGTTTAAGTGAACAAACAGAACATAAATAAAACAATGAAACACAAAAGGTAAGATTTCAGTCAGACAACACCCAGTTACCCACCTAAGAAAAGGCTTCCTCATGCTTTACTGCAGTTTGAAAGCAGAAGGCATCCCCAGCAGTTGTCATAGAATGGCCTGGGTCGGAAGGGACCTTAAAAATCATCGATTTCAAACCCCCCTGCCATGGACAGGGAACCTCCCACTAGACCAGGTTGCTCAAAGCCCCATCCAACCTGGCCTTGAATATTTCCAGGGATGGAGCATCCACAGCTTCTCTGAGCAACCTGTTCCAGTGTCATACCACCCTCACAGTGAAGAACATTTTTCTTTATATCCTCCTTACTTTAAATGTTTGCTGAATACAACTTGCACCAACTCGCCAATGGAGAAAATAGTTCATTAGTAAAAAAACATCCAGAGCAAAAAAAAAAAAGCTTGTAAAACAGCACCAATGGATAACTCCTATCCCTTTGAGCCATCCCATTGAATCCTGTAGGACCACAGGCTACATGCTATCACTCTCCTGGGAAAGATTTACAAGATTATCCATACTTGTTTTTTTACTAATAACTTAGTAACTAGTATACTCTCTTTTTAACACTGCTATGTTAATTTATTACTCTGATTTAGTAATAAAGGGGTTCCTTAGTGATGTTCCTCAGTGATGTTAGTCCTCAAAAGAAATGTTCTCAAACAATCTATTTGTTTGTACCTCAGAAGAAAACTACTGCCTTGATCACATATATGATAATGATCACATCACATTTCAGTATCAGCTAATTACCGTGTGCCCCAGAAGGACTATGCTGACATAGTTATGAATGACTCAGCTACATCCTATCATGACAGTATTTTGTATTATTCCTAGAGCAGGAATTTCAAAATGCACCAATCATTTTGCTTACCTATAGTTATATTCCCAAAACCAAGAGTGATTAGTCTTTCCTTATGTTCATTCAACTGATGTTTTGACTCCGTTAACACGCCGTTTGTCCACAGGAGCAAATTTGTGAAAACAGAATGGATAACACCAAACCTACAAAAGAAAACAATTATTGCAGGAATCTTCACAGACTGTATATCGTGAAATATGTGAAAAAAATGAAATGGATTAACTTTGTGTGTACAAGCTATATGGCACTATTTATCAGTGCAGGGGGAGACTTGAAAAATCGTCACCAATCTCTAAAGATGTTCTGCAGTCACTGAATATCAGACTTCCAAAACCTTACAGAAATGTAATATATTAAATGGCCTAATGTATTAAACTATTAATAGAATGCTTTTATTGTTTCTTATGCTCTCCTATGTGATGGGCTTTATTCTTTGGGCTGGACAAGCTTCATGTTAGTGACTGAACTGTCTGAACAGGATTATTTGCAAACCATATTTCACAGCCTACTGCAGTGCTCCTTCATGTTCTGTGTCTGATCTTTCTTCACAGATAGCACTGCCTTCTCCAACTTCTAGCCCACGCATTTTTGTCCCCTGGAGAGAATTGAAGCTAACAGAGGGCTTTATTCCATTCAAAGTACTAGTACAAATGATGGTAGGTCTCCATGCATTTTTGAGACTCTTGGCCTCTGACAAGCCATTTCAGCTTGGTGAAACAGAATGGCATTGGAGAAAGAAGTGTATTAATGGTTCTGAACTTCCTCATAAAATCCAGACAAAAATTGTCCTCCATTGCCAAGCAGCCCCTTTCTTGTAGGAGGTCACGTATCTATCTCTTTCCTAGGCACAATCTTTTCACCTACCAATGCCAGGTGTTCTCCTGCACCCAAGGCTGTTCACGTTTCTTCACCAAGAAACAATTCTTTATTACATCACTGTTCTCAATTATAGGCTTGCAGTTAGAAATTTTTTAAATCTACTTATAAACAGAGCTGACAGCACCAGCTGACATTGCAAAGCCTTCTGTAATCACTCTCTTCCTGAGCATGGGGCTTGAATACTTACCCAAGAGAGTAGAACAAATAGAGAACCTTCACCACAGATGATGTTTCTGAGCAAATTTATTTTACCTCCTTTAGAAACTGGTCAGATCATTGATAACTTTAAATAAGTACTTTGAAAGTACTTTCCTTATGTTCCATGTACTGACAGATTAATGTACATTAATCTGCCTTCTCACAAAACCAGAAAACACATTGGATCTGATTTGGTACATAGGATGCCACCAGGGAGGTTGTGTATCCAAGTGCGTGTGCACAGCTGCATCTACCACAGCTGTGAGGTGTGGCTGATGTGCCTGAGGGATGGGGTGCCAGAAGGACCGGGATGAGCTCAAGCTGTAGCCCTATGGGAGCCTTATGAGGCTCAAAAAGGCCAAGTGCAAGGTCCTGCACCTGGGTCAGGGCAAGCCCCAGTATCAACACAGGCTGGAAACATTCAAGGCCAGGTTGGATGGACCTCTGAGCAACCTGATCAAGGTGAAGGTGTCCCTGGTTGTTACAGAGGGGTTGGACTAAATGACTTTTAAAGGTTTCTTCCAACTCAAACTATTCTATGTGTTTAAGACCTAGTCTTAAAAAGGTGCTTTCCATAAAATCCATATAAAATACCTCAGTTACATTGCATTGACTGCAGGTTGATGATGCAGGTTCCCTTTCAGTAGGTAAATAAATAAAACATATATAGTGTATAGTCTTAAAACATATACATGATGCTTCCTTCTTAAGTGACTCTGTGGTATCATATATTGCCATTTTCCTCTCTCATGAGAAAAATATATTTATTCTGTCACTATTTCATATTACAAAATATCAGGGCAGGTTAAACAGGGTAAATGGAGTTACTTTCTATTTGACTGTTCTATTTCTTTCTACTTAATGTAATCAAGAGGAGAATCAATCTCTGTATATTTTCACTGTCCCTCCTACAATAAAACTTGGGTGCTAAAGCACTGTACAGACCTACACCTATTAACATGCCAAATGAGGATCAGATCCACTTTACCTTTCAAGTGTTTTGAAAGACTGGATAACATCCTTTGCATGACACCACAGAAAGTACACCTAAATGGAAGAAATACAGAGAAATATCATTACACTAATTACATGCCCATACACTAATGGGCATGTGTTACACTCAGGAAGGAAAGCGCATCTGTAAATAGACATTCCAATGGTTAAAACTTCTGGTGATTTAACCAGAGGCAGCTCCATCTCCACGCATGTGAAAGAGCTCATGATTTCCTGTGATATTTACACAGAACCTGAGATTTCTTACATGAAAGATCAGTGGCTTAACAGTAGAAATTCTAAGCATCACTCACCAAAACATATTTTCCTTCTGTATCTGAAGAGACTTTTATTTCAATGACAAACAAAGCCACTGGCTGTGGACAGAGGTATGATTGCTGCAGGGCATGGTGATGCTAAGTTTGAATAAGTTATGAAATATATTAAATTCTGTGGAGGGAAGGAGATTGATGAAAGGATGCCAGACTTGACTAATAAAATACCAGATGCCCAGGAAGCATGAGAAAAGTTTGTACTAACTGCCTGAGCAACAACCCTGTTAGGAACACAGCATGGATAGTGCAGAAAACTCAAACAAGGAATAAAAGAGAGAGATAACAATAATGAGTTAGCAAGTCAAGGGCAAAGAGGAATAAAATTAGAACCCTCTCTTTGTGAGAGCAGAATGGAGACCTCAGAAGGAGATTGCTGCTGAAACAAAACCAAGTGTGGAGAGGTTCGAGAAGAACTATACCAGTATTCCTCGGGATAACAGTGACACTGGTAGTTCCCAGTAGTTCCTAGGATACTGAACTCATCAGTAGGTAAACTGTCAGGAGAGAAAGAGTCCTGAGACTTAGAAACCTGTCTGGTTTGGTGTTCCAGAAATGGTCTGAGAAACTTTGGGTTCTTCTTCAACGATCAGAGTAACTGGAAGCCCATTTTTCCACACCATCCATTACAGTAGGATGCCTTCACAGTTTCTGAGGCATTCAATGTCTCATTTGGGAAAAAGCTAGGCAAATGCAGTTCTCTATGGCTCACCTATGCTACCCAGCAATAACAATTCCTCTAATGAAGCATTTATCAATGAGAGGAGTGACCACTGTAAAATCCTAGATGTAAAGACTCAAATATTTCATGTAGGCTTCACTTGAAATCAAATGGAAATTACCTTAGTCTCTAATGCCACATTCAATTTCCCATCCTGGGATAAATGCAGTAAAATCTGACAGCCAGAAAGCAGATCTGAAACCATTCTTTAAAACTTATAAAAACATAAGTTTTGAAGATCTGTTCAGACACAAGATAGTGGGAAGAAATAGGAAAAGTCAGTAAAGAAATAGCATAAAATCCAGTTTTCACTCACAGAATACTCATTGCCTCAAGGGAACTTCTGCCTGCAGAAGAACATAATGCACAGCCTGCCCTGGGAGGGCAGGTACAGGTTAGTTCCTACAGGCGTGAAGAATGTATTTATTAATTTCGTGGCATGTATCAGGGTGCCTCGCTTGGAGTAAATGACAACAGAAAGATACATATCCAGTAGAAAACAACTTCTTTGGGTTTTAGGTGACACGTATTAGGGATGTGCTCTGCTGTGATTTTATCCACTATTTCAAAGACATGAGAAGATTTGTCTTAGGTAAGTGGTATCTGGTTAATTACTTTTTAAATTTAACTTTTTCTTTGATTGCTCAGGCTAACATTTAAGTGTTCATTATTTTAAGCTCTGTAGATGATAAATTCAGCAACACTAGGTGATGTAAAATTTAAATTAGAATTCTTGTTGCTCTTGTTCAGCATTTTTATTCTCCATTCTTCCACACTCCAGTGCATGGTGGCTGGAAACCTTGTCAGGTCTGGGTCACTGGCTGTAGTGAAGAATGCTGCATTCAGATCAGGAAGGCAGAAGGGCTTAATTTCATTGGTTTGTTTTTCAGAGATGAAGTAAAGAAGTTGCAAGACATGGAGAGTGGATATTACAAGAAGGTGAAATTAAGATTACTTCAACCAACTCAGAATTTCACCTTCAGAGAAAAACATAGATGGGGTGAGAGTTACTGTTTAAATTTCAATGGGGTTTTTTTTCACTGTTGAAGAAAGCAGAAAAATGTAGGTTTTTCAAAAGCTCATTTACATGCAACCACAATTGCTAGAAAAACATTTCCTTCTGAACAACTTAAATCTCTTGGAAAATTCATAAAAGTTCCTGGCTATGATTGAGTATCTCAGTTGAGTGGCTATTTCTTTCCTTCTTCCCTTCAAACCTGCTGACAGAGGTTCAGAGGAGTTAATGTGAGAAACAATCAGCTGTGGAGTGTCACCACATTGTAGACCCAAAGCCTTAAAACAAACAGGCAGCTGGAATATTTCACAGGAGTCACTGACTATGTTTGCTACTGTGCAGCCACTGATAACAACCAATTGCTTCTAGAAGGAACATCCATGTTCACTTCTTACAGGAAAGTTGTGCAAGTGTTTTAGAACCAGCTAGGAGGGGTTTTGCCCCCTTTAACTTACCAGGCCTACGCCTCTAACCACAATGGAACATCAGGTTAGGCAGACTGAATTGAACTTGTGTGACAAGTTCTACATACATAAATAAGGCAATTGTCTTTAGCCAAAATACTCGTTTCAGCCTGAAAAATCTGAAAATTCTGTTTGTAACTTCAACTAAACAAAAAGACCACGCAACTTCAACTACAGGAGAACATTTTTTTATTATTCTTTTTTTCAAACCCATGTTTGAAACCCGTGAATTTTATGGCTAAGCAACTTCAGGTTGCAAAGCTTGAATTTACTATACATGCACAAGCATTTAGTCCGCAAAAGTATTCTGTGATATGCTTAGAAATCAAATTAGTGTTAAGTACACTGATGACAAGATAAAATATATTTTTGGTAAGAAACAGAGATTAATATAAAACGGCAACCAGTGACTTTTACCTGTAAGATGGTGTGGACAGCATGTGTGACAGGAAAAATGCCTTCTGTTGGTGATAAACAGTTTGAAAAATCAATATAATACCCAATTTTAAAGGAGTCCAGAATTAAAGTAATCACTGCAAATAATGTAATCCCACCTACAAATGAAAAAGATATTAGAAAATTTTAATGTATAGTTATAGTGTCTAGAGACTATTTGTAAAATATATAAAAATCTATTTAGGGGAATGAAAGTTGATCAATATCAACTTTCATCCCCCTAAATATCAACTCTCAATATCAACTGTGTTCTTGTTTAGGAAAATAAGACTAGATCAATGCTCATGAAGATGATTGACTCCATGAGATAAGTGCCTGTGGTTTGTGACAGCCTCTGCCCAGTACGTTAAGCAAGGTCACACTGGACAGCCCCTGCACGGGCAGTGAGCCCTGCACTGCCCAGGACATGCAGCACCTTGCAGAGTGCCCAGCTCTGGGCAGGATCAGCCTCCCAAGGGACAGTGGCACTGCAGCAGCCATAGAGAGCATGAATTCTTGCCCTTGGCAGCCCCACAGCCATCTGGGCAGTCCTGGGGAGCTGAACAATCACCCTACAGCCCCCCAGCCCAAAAGCTCGACAGTGGGAAGTGACACAATTGCTTGGGGTGCCCTCCCCAAGCTCAGGGGTCACATTTTAATTCAGAGACCACAAGGAGCTCTATGGTTTGTTCTCCTAGAAAGGAACCAAAGATTTAATTTCATTATCTGTATTTCACACACTCACAAAAATATCCTAACGTATGACTCTAAATACCCTAAAGAACTTTGAAATACATTCCCCTTTATTTTTTTGTTGTTGTTGTTGTTATTGGGTTTGTACCCATATGAATAAGTACAAATGGCTACAAGATTACTGAACCAAACTGTAAGGCCTCCATTTCCTTGCTTCTGGTTTGTTTTGAGGTGGTTGGTGTTTTGGTTGTTTTTTTGTTTTTGTTTTTTTTTTTTGAGGTTTGGTGAGGTTTTTTCCTTTTTATTTTTTTTTAGGCTTTTATTCAAGCAAGATTTCACTGGATTTAATTTGGACTTATTTGAATGAAGACTAGATAAAAAATTTATCCATGAACCTTAACCAGACCTTACAACATAAACCAGTATCAGTATCTTAATCTTTCTTCACAATTCCTCACAGAGTAAATAACATAAAGAGTGTTCACTTTGATGAATATTTATCTTTTATATGGAGCCACTACCTAACTTCCATACCATGTGTTCCACTTGACTTGTGCTAGTAAAAAAGTAACACTAAATTAAAAATTTATTTAATTAAATTCTTTATTGTCAAAGTTGTATTGAAAACAGTTAAGTAGAAATTATATAAACACACTGTAATTTTGTTTATTATTTCCCTGACCCTTTAAAATTAAACAGAAATAGACTTTGAAAACCATTTTTATCACAAGAGTATGAATTCTGATAGGAATTTATGTTTCTGTTTTACAATCTCTCTATAATAAAAACACTGTCAAATTACTGATTGAGCGTAATTTCTACCAAGAGCTAAAAACTTTTGCTTTTATATTGCAAAATCTAAAACCTCAGCTCTGCACTTCATGCATGTGTATAATCACATACAGTTTTTTGTTAAATTTTTGCTTCTTAGGTCAGATAATTTGTATTCTAACACATGTAACAGGACTGCAGCCCGCATTTTCATTGTGTATGAAAGTAAATGGTATCATAAAATACAAAATTATAGGCTATTATTGAGTTCAAATGATATGTTTCCTTCCTTATCTAAAGAATGTTAATAATTCTGAAATAAATTAGAATTGCTAGTTCTGATTACATAATTATAAATATAACTGATTATAAATCACTCTGCCTGAGGTAACTAGACATGATCTGAGCAAGATGTTAGACTAGACAACCTTCAGAAGTCCCTTCCTACCTGAATTCCTCTAAGATTGATTTTGTGATTTATGGTTTATTTAGAAAGTATGCAGGAAACAGCCTATTTGTCTGAAATCTGTCAGTTTGAGAGACTTCACCTGTGTTGTGATTGTTTCAAAAAGAAGGCAAAAGCTATCTTCTGAAGCAAAAAGATTATCGATTACTGACCCCCAGGGATTAGAAGACTTGATATGGTTCTTTTAATTGTAGATTGTTTCATTTATTCAAATGGTATTTATATATTTTTGCAATCACCCAGGTGGTCACACTACAAGTGTATACAAAGTGTCCAAGGTGCTTATTTATGGGCTTCGAAAGAGAATGATTGTACTAATTTTCTTAGTCAAAAATCAAAGCATAACCATAATGACCATGCATATGGTATGTTAATAGCTTTTCTGTCAACTTCTTGTGATGGAAACTTCAGTAGTATGCACTAATACTAAATGGACACAAGTAATTTCAAGGAAGATAATTCCACCACTTAGTTATTTCCATTTAAAATTTTAAGAAATGTGAAATGTTTCAAACAAAATATGTCTGTCCCACTCCATCCTCCCCTTTCTATTTTGGACTTTTGATCTTTCAGGTAAAAGATTTCTATGACAAAAGCACTGATAAATAGGAGGGCAAGGGGGATCTTGGCAGAGGAATTGCCACCTGAGTTTTTCCTTAGCTCAAATAAGTTTTCTTTTACCAATAGAGGATAAAGGAGTTGTACAGACTTGTTGTAACTACAAGAAACTCCCAAGAAAAGGAAAGTGTAGGTCATTCCCTAAGGGCAAATTTGTTGAATTGCAGCCTAGACATCCAAGAGAAGCCATGGAAGCCGCACCACTTGAGAAGCCAGTACAAAGAGCCATCCTGTGCTGGTAAAAGAAATGGATAAGGTAACCTAGCAGTTCAATCCAGGATCTAATTTCTAAGTTTCTGTGACTCCTTATATTCTGTAGGACAAATGAAATGCTGTGAATGCAGCACCGAAAGAAAGAGAGCAGGGGATCCTGCTGGACTTACCCATGCTAGGCAGTATTTATTCCATATCTAGGAGGGGAAAGCTACCCCCTGAGTAACAAAAAGCTTAGCTTGGTCCAAGGTAGGATCAAATTAAGCCTTGCATGAATTTCAGGAGGTTGTAAGCCACATAAGCTAATAAATGAAAAATGCTTGAGAGATGAATATTGCCTTGAAAAATAGTAAATAATCAAGAGGAAAAATTCAACAGTTAGTATGTGAACTCCATATATTTCAGGAAAGAGTCTTCAGACCATAGCTATACATTAGACATTAAAAAAATAGGTTTTCTGTCAGGAATTCAAACACAAATGTTAACAGTTGTGAAGAAAATAAATGATACACAAGCACTGAGATTGAGAACAAACTACATTTCCACAGCACAACCTTACTTTTCCAAATAATTGGGTGTCAGTTGTTTTTGGAATTTTCATTTAGATATTTCATTAGCTGCTGTGAAAGTTAGCTGTTGTTTCATTGTTAGTACGTAGAAAACGTTTTATGGGAAAGGTGTCATAACATTCCACTTAAATACCTACTTTCCAATCTATCCTTTGCAGTGCTGAGGCTGGAAGAGGCTGGTAAAACTGGGATTGCCTATTATTCCACAAGCACTGATGTAGGCTGTTTCTTTTCCTTGGTACCCAAAAAATCAGCATTCCTGTCACTACAAGTATGATGTGCCCTCCAAACACCTTCTCTCGAAATACCTTTATATCCTCACTCTGGTACATGCCTGACTCTCCAGATAAAGGTCAGCACATCCCACCACTGCCCTCACAAACTTGTAATTTTTTTGCAAGTGAATGCCCAGTTTAGATTCCTTGTTTAACTGGTTTATGTACTAATTACAAACTGGTCTGGTCAGGGATTTTGTCCTGTCTAACTCAAGATGTTTTGAAAGCATCACTATATGCATATAAACAGGAATCTCCGATATATATTGGTTCAAGAGAGCACTTGAGGACCTTTCCGACTGGTACTACCACAAAGTAAAATGCATTACACCATCTGGAAAAGGTGATAATTCCTCCAAAAGAGATGCAAGAGACCAACAAAATTGCCTCTTCCACGAGCTATATTTCATTTTTCAAGTTTCACCAAACCAGCCTGGTATGGAAAAAAGGCACTGCAGCTTTCAGCGCTATAAATGGTAGGTTGGAAAGTGAGGATGTTTAACAAACAACTTCCCAATACAATCTCCTAGTATGTTCAGCTTACGCATATATTTACTTTAGAGTGCACTGCGTGTGCATTCAGTTCGTGAATACCAGGATGCCTCCCGGTAGGGATGGAGAGGGTAACAAAGAGGTAGCAGACACGGCTGATGGCACAGATGTCCCTTGTGCGGTACCACTCTTTGTGCCATCAGTCCGCACTTACACTTTAGCCAGCGCGCTCCGGCGTGTGTGTCCTTGTCCTGGATCAGCCTCCTCTGCGTGCAGCTCCTGCAGAGGTACCACAGCATCCACAGCAGCTGGATGAGCATCAGCGTGATGAGGTAGGAGAGCAAGTGGCTCTTGCTGATGCCCACGGCATGCACAGCCCAGGCGAAAGTGAGCAGCAGCCCGGCCAGGAAGAGGTTGATGCCGTACTGGCTGCTGAGGATCTCGGCGTTTTTCTGCGGGTAGCTGCCCCCCACCGCGGGGCATCCGGCGGCTTGCTCCATCTCCCACGCCGCCGGCCAGGTGCTGCAAGCGGGCGGCCCCGCTTTCCCCGGGGAGCCCCGAGGCCGCTGCTGGCCCGTCCCCCATCTCGGCGGGGGCGGAGCGGGGCCGCCGGCCCTGGCCTTGCCCTGCCCGCGGGCGGGGGTCCCCGGCTGCCCGGGCAGCCCCGCGCTCCCCGCTGCGGGAAAGGCTGCTGAGGTTTTTGCGGGACATTCTCATTGCGAGACTGACAATAACTGGCGTCCAGACTAGGGTAAGGAGAAGTCACTCGGACGAAGGCTAGTTCGCAGCCAGCTCTGCCCGGCTGGCATTGGTGGGGTTATGTCCGTGTTGGGAGACCTGTGCGGTGTAACACGTTCCCTGGACGGGAAGATGCGAAAGACACCGTGTGGTGAACAAACCCGCGGCCCGACGGCTGGAAAGCCGAGGAACGGCCAAAACCTGGGACACGGCGAGGCTGGAGCCTGCCCTGCAGCCCAGGAGCCATCAGCTGTTGATGGAGCTGCTGCTGGAACTCCTTCGCACGGTGAGGCAGAGAGATCACACACACGTGCTTCCCCCTCTGGGCCGCACAGGCCATCATTTGGGCAATCGGTACTTTTGTTGGCAGGATAGAACCTCGGTTTTCAGGTTTTCCAAAGTGGCAGTTTACCTTGTTTTTTAAGAAAGTCCTGTTCTGATAACACAGTACTATAGGAACTGCTAACTGGAGGAACAACTAGTGAGCTTGAGCAGCAAGCTCAAGTTTTTGAGTAGCAAAACCTTCTGCAGAATTTAGTCCACTTCTTATATATTCGTTTTCCCAATATTTATACACACTTTCAGTATAGACCCTTTTCGACTTAAACTGAATTCTCTTAACTTTAGGTATGTGGGTGCCAAGCAGATCTTGGAGGCCAAACACCAAGATAGACTGGTCCTTGCCTTGGCCAAGCAGGTCTTACATTTTTGCTCTGTACCTGTTGGTCGCATATTGATTACCCAAAACATTGGTTTTTACAGTAAGTGACCCACACCTTGCATGAAATTAAGCCACTAGTTCAGCTACAATAAATAAATAATAATAATAAAAAAGATATATTGAAAATACAGCATCTATTTTAATCCACTTCTTCTGGCAAAGGAGTAGTTTTAAGCTTTTTCTCTTCTGAAGCCAGAACTTAATAGAAGGGTTCTTCTCATATAACAAAGGACACTTTCGAACTTACATGTAAGTGTCTGGGGTTCACAAGCCTCTTAAAGAACAGGGAAGAAAAACAAAATGGCAGAAGGTGGAATGAGTGAATTCTGGACAATCACCTATTTAGGTAAACATAAAGAAGTAGTATCCTTTATTCCTTTTGTCCTGTTCTCAAGAAACAGGTATTTTAAGCCATCAGCAAATTTTCCTTTTGAGGAATTCACTTAACAGGAAGCCAGCCCTAAGTTTCTGTCTGGCCTGTTAATAGCAATTTAAATCAAAAGCATAACTAGCCAAGCAGTCAGACTTCAATCACCTCTAGCTCACAGCTACATCCATCATGATCAGAAATGGCACTGTAGAATTGCCAAACCCTGCTTCTATCTCATATGTTGTAACCTTTACAGAATAACTAAGGAAGATGCTTCCATTTTACAGAGCTTCTATGGGTAACTGTGATAAATACTCTTCACTACATGTACTATTTTACTTCAAATTATCCAAGAGCATCCCTTGTCACCGGTGAAGGAAAGCTCTTTGGTGCTGGTACACGTTCTCATCCCGAAATGAAATCACGTAAATGGATACAGAAGATATCTATGGTGGTCTGTACCAAGAGAATACATTCAGGCTTTAGTAGAGGTGGGGATTTCAATTGCCTCATATTTTTTTCAGGGAATTATTATGCTACCTTTTTCTACTCTCTTGCCCTAAATTCTTTATTTGGTGGTAAGGAAAATAACAAAAGCAAGGAGTTCACAGAAAGTGGCAGCAGCATTGTGTCAGGTTACAACAATTAAACCCAGCATTGTTTTACATTCTTACCAGATTTGCCACTACTTCCTTTCCAGCATGTAAGTGAATGAGTATTGTGTTTGATATTCAGAACTGTTACTGAAAGACTTTGCTGGACTTTGTACAATGAGCATATCTACCCAGGATTCTCAGAAAGACATCAAAGTAGTCAGAAGGCAAACAGCTCTCCAGAGGTGAACACTGTTATTATACCTTCAATAAGCCCTGCTGAGGGGGCATGAAAGACAAAGATACTCCGAGTCAAGTACAGCATTTAAAATCTACATGAACATCTATTTTATAGAAAAAGCAATGAGATGGGGTAGAAGTCTCCAAGAAAGTGTAATTAGACAGTTAAACAGTTAAATACTGAACAACTATTGATAACTTTTGTACAAAGTTTATTAAGATGTTCAGAAGAATGAACTTGAAAAATCATGTAGCAAATAGTAATTTTAATCCAGATCACAAGGCAACTTAAAACACCTAGAACATTTATATAGCTGACAAATAAAAATACAGCTATAATAACCATCCCTGAGCAATACTGTTTTTTAAATATTATAATAAAGAAAGTTACTCAAATGTACTTGTGTATGCAGACATAAAATTGTTAAAACCTTTTAAAAGACGAAGGCCTGAAGATAAGCAACTTGCACTTTAAAGATGTGAAGCATGACTGGTTTTGGCAAACTTAGATATTACATTTAAACAGATCAAGCTGTTAACTTACTCTACAAGCTAATTCTACAAGTGCTGAATGCACTTTATTTTGGTTTGTCTGATCCTTTGTATTACATACTATTAGGTCGCAACTTTTTCATTAATGGAACAGTAACCGCCAAAGACAATGTGTATGTCTTTCATTACTAAACATTCCATGTGTTCAGCAATGGTGTGAATTTAGAAGTCAGAATGAAGAACACAGTATTCTTTGACAGTCCAGACTTTAAGCAACACTCACAAGGAATATATTTTAACAGGTTTCAATACCCAGTTTCTACATTCTCCTATTTTCCAAAAGGCATGGGTGGAAAAGTATTTACACAAGGATCTCCACAAAGTGGTCTAGCAACTAGATGGTGCCCAGGCCTTCAGATAGTTAAGTAGCTCAGTTACCATGAACAGACACTTAATAAAAATAAAATGTTATTTTATTTTCCCAACTGAGTGTAACAAGTAGCTTTTAAGCTAATATCAGCCTCTTCATTGTTGAGGAAGGAAAATTGGCAACTTCATTAACAGGCACTGCTAAGAATGAAAAGTCAATTTACAGAGAAAAAACAACTAGAATACTGCAAAACAGTGCATACATCAAAAGAATTTAATGTGTGCTCCAAATTTCTTGTGTAGTGTTACTATTGTTCATTGTATTGCTGGTTATTCACAGCTTGATCATCCAGCTTTGGCTGTGGACAAACTGTATGAGTGTTGGAACCTTGGAAGCACAAAAAAATCTTACATATGAGCACAAGCAGAATTTATTTATTTAATGATGGCACTGCCAAATGTCAACCAGCTTTCCCTTATCCCTGTCCATACTTTTTTTTTTTAAACACTAGCAGATCTGAATTCAAGACATTAGATAATAAAGTATTTCCTACATGGTAACACATACCATTAGACATTTAACAGATCAAGAAATGTCTCCTGTAAGTAAGTTTACAAGTATAAACACAGGTTCCAGATAACAGTATTTTACCTGTCAATTCAAATGGAAAGAATATAGTATTAAAACCTCACAACACTTGATTTAAGTATCACTTACTTCCAAATCAAACAACATGATTTGAGCAGGAAGTTCAAGTAGGTGACCTCTGAGGCCCCAGAGATAATATTTAAAGGTCCCTTTCAACACTAACTATTCTATGGTGCTATTACTTATGACCCATGTGCTTAATATTCAAATATAAATAGAAATTTTACAAAATGAAAGGCCTCATGTTACTAAGAGATGTAAAACCTATTTAGCTTCCAATTATTCACTAATCAGTTACTTTTTCCTATGGTTATATCCATTGATTTATAAATCAAGTGGATTAAGAATTACTGTATTAGAGCAAACAGGCTGTATTAGAAACAACAGAAGTACTGGAATGTAACAAAAGTGACATACACTTTGCAGGATTACAGGTACTTGAGTCCTTCACATGAAGCTGAAAGAAAAGAAAAAAACAAATCCAATTTATCAAAAATCTTTGAAGGTTCTATATACTGCACAAGCTGCATCATGTACTAAATGAATTAATTATTTTGGAACACCAAGTAATAACTTGTCCCTAATTATTAGGCAAATAATTATTTGACCTCTTACATCATTTTCCCACATACTTCAAGTGCTCAGACAGAACACAGCTAATGATAGAACCAACAAACATGGATATGTTTGTATCAAGCGTGATTCAAGTTCCCACAGTAAAGTATTCTATTTTTCAGAAGTCTGAGTTTTGTCAGAATAGAAGTGAATTATGGCCTTAAAAATCAGGTTTCTTGATATCTCAAAAATAGAGGGGGAAAATGCAACAGTAGTTCAGTTTGTTATTAAAAAAAAAAAAATCTGCAGCCATTGCACATTTTTTGCCTACTACTCTGTCAGTACAACAGGCTACACTCTAAATCTAGCAATCCAGCACAGTCTTATTTTTGCTGTACTCCTAAAAATGCTGAGGGATCTCCTCACCAGAAAGGATTTGTGATGGCATGTAAAGCCAAACAGGCTTCCTCCCCATTCCCTTGAGAAGTACAACAAACAAGACCTGCTGAAGGAGTAGCTTCCCTGGATGACATGAGACAAATGTCATACAGGGGACATTCTTTACCCTATTTACTGAGCTACATTTGATGTCTTCCTTAGCTTTTTACATTTCACTGGATTCACTTGATAAGTATATCCTAACAAACAATGTGGCAGTTATTGAGAATGCATTTTTCAAGTCAACAAAATGGATGAGTTGGCCTTTGAAAAGTTCTTTTTAGAAAGAACAAAGAACTTCTCATATCTGGCAATTTTCCACACAGCAGGTTGATCTAGGCTGTGCATCACAGAATATGAAAACAGCATACTTGAAGACAAAGATATGACAGAGATTTTTAATTTAAAAAATAGAGAAGGCCTTTGCACACGGATATTGATATCTTCTCCCCTTTACTATCAGGTCAAGCAACTTTACTAAGTTCTCCCAGTCTAGGTAAAAGCTGCAGGTTTTTGACCTATACATCCCCAAACCATTCATTCTCACTAATGTTTCTTTTCAATGTCTAGAATGGAATTTTAGACAAGTGGAAAGGATACTCTTCCCCTTTGGATAATTGCGTGTTCTCTGGTTACTCTATATGCCACAAAATGTCACAATTCTAAGAATGTACACAAAACATGGAGAAGGAATCCCTAAATGGCTTCCCAATCCTTAAATGTCTAACAAAGCAGTTCTCCAACAAGATAAATACTTTTAGGTGCTTAAAAAATTCAATTATTTACCTGAAGGGCTTATCCCAGGAGTGACACAAGCATCACAAGACCCATGAACTGAATGAAGAGCAACACAGGTGTCAAAAATGACCAGACAGGCCACAAGGCAACATTGAAACTGGGAATAAAAGCAGAAAGTATTTGGTAAGTTCAGTTGTCGTATTACAGAAACACCAGGCATACAAAGGAAACATGTTAAAAGAGGAAATAAGATTTAAATTACTTAACCTGGAAATATAATTCTTTGTTTCTGGAAACAAAACACATCAAAGATAAAGAGTAAAGATACCTTTTACTTTCAGAAAAATCTGTATCTGAAGCCCCTGAAAATGACCTACTCTTTGATTTTCCATGGGCATACATGGCAGCTGAGAGAAGCCTTAATCTGAACTTCCATCCAGACAGATTTCAGTTAACCAACGAGACAGTGAGAAAACCAACTTATTTTACAACTGACTTACAAGAATTACAGATTTAACTAACTATAAACCATTGGAAACCTTTATTTTCTTCAATCTTCCTTTTTTCACCACTTTTTCACCACTTTTCACCACTTTTTTTCACCGCAAACAAATACTGACTGATACTCCAATACAACAGCTGAACAGGAGGAAATCAATTTTCATGCAGAAAGCAAATAAATATACTGGCACAATGTATGTCATTTTCTTCATTCACATTTGCTCAGTTCTGACTCACAAAACCTCATAAGTAAAGCAACTTTTACTAGAAGTACCATTCTCAGACAAATCTAAATGCTTAAAGCTCATATCACAATAGTCAGAAGTCTAACATTTTGTGTATGTTTGCTACTTATAGATTGTTTGATAATGAAGAACTCTGACAGAAACTGATCGAGCTGAATTCTTTCTCAGATGCAGAGACTGCACCTTTGTCTTAATTTGTAAAGTGCACAAGTAGTTGCCGGAGGTGAGAAATTTACACTAACAAAGATAACAACTTCAGTTTTCCCCTAAATTTTCAAGACAGAAAAGATCCAGTACAACTCCAAGTACACAACATACAGTTTCAACTGTTGCAACTCTTGCTTTATGGATGAAAGTTGAAAGTGCAAGAAATTATGCTACATAGAACTGGTATTATCACCAATACATGTAGCAGAATTACAGAAATTATACTTCTTATAAAATGAGCCCTTTAACACACAGCCTTGTGCAGGAACAGCAGAATTTTGCACACAGTGTTTGAACTCACCAAATTGCTGCTGCTATAAAGGTAGCTGTTGTGATAGGAATCAGTGCAGGGTACTGTTCATCATAGTCCTGAATTCCACAGTACCACTCAAGATACAGTATGCAGTAAAAGGCAACAGATAAACATGCAGCCAATAAACAAGTGCCACAGGAAAGCCACCAGCTGTGGGAAGAAAAGCACATTAAACCACGTTTAGCACAGTCACATTGCAGTCTGCACACTAATCTTCACTCCAGTCTACAAACAGAACAGGCAATACACTTTTTGTCCTTAAAAGCTGTCTAATATAAACAACAGAGTTTAATTTTGCATTGAAATGTTCCTTTCATATATTGTCCCCTCAAATATTTTGGAAATTCAATGTGACGGATCTTGTCAGGAATCTAAAATACTGCCACACCAAACCACTTTGTCACTAATCAAATAAAATAGGCTCCACTGCAACTGTGCTTTTCACTATAAATTAGACTGGTGATCTTTGTGCAACAGAAATACTGCAGAAAGCTTTAATATGGTTTCACTTTGTGAACTCTCAAATTCAACAGACAAGAAGCATGAAGATTTTTCTTTATAACTGCTGAAGAAAACCGTGGAGAAATCCAGAATTTTAAACTCAGAATCATAAAAACACAGGGTACGTGATTATTTAGGGAGACACACTTTTGAGCCTCCTTGAGGATACACTCCAAGACTAGTTCAGATAAGGCAACTTGGGAGAAAGATGTACTTTAATAAAATCTTATCTGAACGTGTATTAACAAATAAAAATTTTGAAAAATTAATCCTTACCATAACTTGATTACTAAATTACAAAGGGTAATCAAGGATCTTCCTACTCAGGTAACATTTGCTCTGGAATGGCACAGCAAACATAATATGCTACTTTGAAATCTTGTTACTACCAGCTGAGAATTCTGCACTAGGAGAACTGTTGCCATGGCCTACCTAGACAAGCAGTGCAGGAAGACAGGGTCTTGACCCCAGATTTTGATTACACCTTGGAGTCACTGCTTTTGCTTTCACAAGTCAGGTATATGAAGGGTGTAACTAGCCTGGGAGAGCAGCTCCAGAGAACCTCACAGCACAGAGCCCTGTGCAGCTTCCACATACTGATAGAACAATGACAACAGCAATGCATTTTAAAAGCACTTCCAGCTGAAGCTATCTAAAAACATTTAACACACATCAATCCCATTGAAAATAATTTAATAGAAAAGAAAGAGACTAGAAATAAAAATTACTTCACAGAAATTATTTCACGAATCTTTTGCTGATGTACTCAAAATCATCTGGAGAGCTTCTAGAGAAATTAACTTCTGTTTGACCTTTAAGGATTAACTTCAGGGGTTTTATTGTAAAAATAAAATCAAAACCTAAATACCTTTGACAAAACAGGCAGCTATTTCTTGGACTTAAATGAAAACTTGAAGGTACAGTATTAAAATCTCTGGTATCAGAACAAACTTTGCATGTACAAAGACGGCACAGTAGAGTTTATAGAGAAAAAACCAACTGTAGAAAATTTTTAGCATTGTATTTACTTTAAAATTAATTCACTAGTATCAGCTTAGGTGGTCATCTGGCCCAACCTCCCTGCTCAAGCAAGCTCAGCTACTGCCAGTTGCCCAGAATCATGTCCAGATTGCTTTTGAGTATCTCCAAGGATGGACACTCCACAACCTACCTGGGCAACCTGTTCAGTGCTCAGTCACCCTCACAGTAAAAAAGTGTTTCCGGATCTTCAGAGGGAACCTCCTCCATTTCAGTTTGTGCCCACTCCTCTAGTCCTGTCCTGGACACCACTGGAAAGAGCCTGGCTCTGTCTTCTTTGCACCCTCCCTTCAGGTATTTACATGCATTGACAAGATGCCTCTGAGCCTTCTCTTCTCCAGGCTGAATAGTCCCAGGTTTCTCTACTCCTATTGCAGATCTTGCTCATCCATGATTTAAATTAAAATACAGCGACCAGATGTAACAAACTGAGTATGATCGTAAGACTAAAACACACCTTTTTGTAAGAAAAGATACCTTACCTATCTGCTTGCATAGTTTCTTTAATATTTTTTAAAAAATCAAAGTAGTATGTCACAGCTATTGATGCCAAAATCCAGAATGCAGAATGAATATTCAGTCTGTTAAGAGGCCTCATCGTCTTCTCTACAGCTGTAGACTCTTCTGTAAATAAGAACATAATTATAGCACCAAAGCCAATCATTAAATGGAGTATGATTATAGTTACGTAAAGTATGATGCTTTATCCTTTAATTCATTTATCTTGGGAGATTATTCTACTCATCATAATGCACTTTGTACTACAAATATTCTAAAAAGCTCTGAACATTTACTGAAATGAAACAGACTTAGCAAGGTACCCTTTGATAAAAGGATAAAGCAGTAACAATCAGCATAATACCGTATCTGTGTAACTTTTTAGGAAACAGCTGGCTAAATTTTGTAAGGGTTGTTTAACTAATTAAAACCCCCGGTGTTATTAAGGTATTTTTATTAATCTAGTATATAGAATTTCAGGTTGTTATTTCTAATTACTAATTTATTTGTACCCTTCTTTATGAATTTTAGTATTTTAGATTGCAGGTATAAATAATTTTCTTGTTCTCAACTGCAGATAATTCACAAATTTTCAGCTGCAGTTTCAGGAACTAGCTTGACTTACACTGCACACTTTCAGCAAGTAAACCACAACTATCATTGTGCGGGAAACCCGCTTCTCTTTTTCCCGTCGTTACCATGTACTGTTTTATAGAGATAGCGAGACATCAGAGCGAGCAGATGAGAAAGCTTTGGTTTTCTTGTGCATGACAGTAACCATGTAACACAGTATTTATACACACTGTCAAAAAAGGTATCAGAGGTGCTTTTGATATTTCACACTCTGAAGTTTATCACTAGTTCTTGGGGGCCTGTGTGCCTTCAGCAATGTCACATATGCCGATTCCTCCACACGCACCGCCACCAGCCGAGCGTACCCACAGCTCTGCTGGAGCTTACAGGCAGCTTTATTTTTCATTTCCTAGATTCCTCCTCATCCTACTGGAGCTTGGGCCTGGAGCATTCGAGCACTCCATGCTCAACAGGCAGTCCGCGGCTACAAGCCCCTCGCGTCTCCCACACCCAGCTCGCAGTCAGGAGCGGACACCTGAGGGCAGGCGGGGCCGCGCTCCGCGCCGCTCTGCCCGAGGCGGCCCCGCTGCCGTCCCAGCGCCCGCCCGGCGGGGCCCGGCATCGCTCCCCGCGCCCCAGCACCACCCACCGGCCGTCCCGCCGCCCCGGAAAGGCGGCTGCGGCTGCTGCGGGTCCCGNCCCTGTACAGCCGAGTGCCGCAGTGAAGGCTGTGGTGCCGAAATGATTCAGGAAAAAAAAATTAGATAAAAACTCTGTGCGTAGAAATGTTTTCCTCATCTGCCAACCGGATGTTGTCGAGGGCAGATGTTAGAGAAATCTCAATTTTTGTGACACAGACCAGTGGTGTAGCTTAAAAATGATCGGAGCATGGTGCTAATAACACAAGCTCCTAAATCCGATCCCCGTAGGAGCGGTTCACTCAAGGGTTGGATTCCATGATCCTTCTGTGTCCCTCTCAACTCGGAATATTCTGTGATTCTATGAAATACAAAGCTCTGGGAGGTTTCCAGAGCCACGGGAATCCTGTAGCACTCGAGACTGCAGCTCGTAACTGGAAATAATAAACATATTTGCAAGACAAACTAGGTAAAAGTCAAATGAACAAATAAAATGGTAAAATAGATTGTTTCAATTCTGTAATTGATTCTGCATAATTAGATACAAAGTCACATCAGCATGTTTCTGCAAACAAAACCTTGAAACCAATTATATTACCGGTGTTTCTTGTTTATTCACACGGACAAACTCAAAACCAGTCAATTTTGCTGGCAGATTAACCCTAGATCTGGCCCTTATAAGAATACTATGTATATTAAGAGTACTGCGAATATGTGTACTGTATCTTCTGGTGATTAAGCCATTAATTCGGCTTTTAAAATTGAAAATTGTTTCTAATAGTAAAGATCCATTAGGTTAATTAGATGATCCATGTGATTGTTACAAAGCCTGTGCTTTCTCAGAGAAAATTGTGTGGCGTAACATTCCGACTAAGACAAAAATCCTGCTGACTTCAGTGTGGAAGTACCTGTCCAATACAGCAGCTGTTACACACAGTTTTTCTTTACAGTGGGATTAAATGTAGAATATTCAATGAAAGCTCAGATTATTATAAGGGAGATTGTTGAAACAAAAACCTAATTTCAGTATGTGTTTTACTTACCAAAATCAAATTTACAGTCCTTCTAGCTGTATATAAAGTTCAAAAATCCAAGTGTGTAATAACCTGATTGTACTTTTCTTCTCAGAAGAAATAATATTTTTCATTAAAACAGTGTGAGAAATGTGTGGAATTTTCACTTACCACATGCATTCTTTGTATATTGTGCAGCATTTATCAACAGAAATGCCTTGCAGATACTTTCTCTGTAGTTTTATGTTGAGCAAACTGGAAAATCAAAAAGAATGGAGTGTAGGCTGTGGTTAAATAATTATGTATTTTATCTGTAAACCCTAAAAAATTTCAGGCCATCCTAAGGGAAGAAACTAACTGGTAGAAATTAATTAGGATAAAAGCTAAACTTTCTGTGACTTGCACTGTTAAGCAGTTCTAAACCTGCTGCATAACTATATTTTCCTAAATATGCTATTGTCTTTCATTAATGAGTGAGATTCTAGGGACAAAGGAAAAGAGAGTTCTGGTTCTTCTTTATTACTGCACATTGATTTTGAGTAAATTCAGCCAAAAAGATACAAGAACAGAAAAAAAAATTCTTTCTCTGCAGAAAGACAGGCCTTCATTCACATCTGAATTTCATGTGAGAGGTGTCATAGTAAGTAGAAATTGTTTTCCCAGCCTTAGAACATGTATCACATAAGGGCCAACCACACTGCAGTCCTCAGTGACTACAAGGATTATTCTTTATGTAGTTCAGTTGAATATTTTGAAGTTAGCAGCTCATGGGAGATCAGAGCTCTGCTTTCTTATCAAGGAAATAGAGGTTTCTTTGTTTTATTTTCTTTGAGTGAAATGACTACCTCAGCCTTCACTTTCATCTTAGTGATTCAAACAAGAAACAAAGGAAATCTTCATGCACTTTCTTTGCAACAGCTATTCATAGGATATATCTTTGATTTAAATGTAGCAATTAAATAAATATGTATGCTTGGAAAGGTTAAGATCTGTCCATGTTGTTAAACTGAACACTTCTGTTTACCTACAGAGTAGGTATTGTGCAAAGAGCTGAAATAAGAGCTTCCTTCCTGGACTCACTATTGACCTTAACTGAGACCGCTCATGTTCTGTGTTTGTAGAGCTGAGATGTTTTCTCTGATCTTTTCACAGAGCTTCTCTGATTCAGAAATTATTAATCTGCCAAAGAATAGATAGCGATCAGGAGCTGAACAGAGACTGTCACAAAATGAACAACATAATTAACAAAGCATCTAATCAACGGGTCTGTTATGGATAATTAATTCTTTCAAGTTAATGTTTAAGAATCCCTGCACAAATGTAAGGAAGTATTTTAAAATGTGATGCTTGATGGGATAACCTCAGTTAAAAGTCAGTGAAATAAATTTGTGAATTTGAAGATTCAGAGAAGGAAATGTACAAAGGGCAGAGTTTGCTGCAATTTTTTTGTGAACTGTATTCCTGTCTCTCGCATAATGTGATTCAGTTTCCACATCTTGGGAACTGAATTCAACACCTTCACATTCTTTTATTTTAAGTAGAAAATAATGGTTTATATGTTAGTTGAGTGTCTTTAAATATTCAGGTTTTTTGGTTATAAGCTGAATTTTGCAATCTATTTGGATATTTTGAATTTTCTTGTTGCGCAATGAATATTTGCAGCTTAGGGATTAGTTGGTTATATGTTGATTTACAATTCTTAATGGCACACAAATGTGGTAGCTTTTTGTGTCCCTTGACTGGGTAGATATAAAATTTAGAATTGGAATCCCCAGTTAAATTCTCACTTTTAGGAAGTCAAATTAGTTTTCTAGTATTCTGGCCAATATTCATAACTTTTTCCCTGTCACAGAAATCAATAGCTAAATTAGCCCAAAGGTTCTCTGTTCACAAAAGACCTGTTTTGGAATTTTCTTCATTCCATATCTAAGTAGGGTGGGCTCCTTCCCGTGTTAATTTTTAGCTGAAGTAGGTTGGATACAATATAGACGTATTTTTCGTTTTGAGGAACGATTGTGCTATATATAGTCTGTGCTTTCTGTTAATGAACTAAGTAATAATAAAGTCAGTAATCTCCTTCTTATCTTCCACTATCAGGAGTAAAAGATTGGATGGGCAGAGATTCTCAATCCTTTCTGAACCCTGTCCTTGGATTAAAGCATTGTGCATCCTCTTACACTGGGTGAAAAAGTAAATACATTGTCTGACCCATCTAGGTAACAAAAAAAGCCTCCAAACAGTACAAACTGTTCCCTTGCTTTCATCTTGCATTCTTTTAACTATATTAAATTCAGTACAATGGAAAAGGACTTAAAAGCACTTGGTGAGAGTAACTTAATGGAGATCTGAAAATCAACGGCCGGGTAAAACTCAATTGACTCTGAATGTGGTCCATATACAAACTCCTGAACTCAAGCTGAATTCTCATGCGAGTATTAAATTGCAGTGCAGCCTTGGATTGACCCTTTAGGAAGGAAACAATGCATAGAATAGTGTGTTTGATACCAAGAAGTCTCTATATTTAAGCATGCAAGCATTTGAACTTCTTCATAAAGAAAAAGAAAGCAGAAAGGATAAAGACAGTTTAAAAGGTGAAGAGGGCATCTAGGAGAGCAGAAAAAATGCATCACATAAAGACATCTAATTTATCTAAGTATGTTATTCCTCACCTTGAAAGTTGTCACCAAATTACAAAAAAAAAAAAAAAGCTGATCTGAAGTATTTATTTGATAGACTATCTTAACCCTCAATTATCCTGATTAAAGATGATAGCATTTGACACTTGCCTTTTTATAATGAGCAATACGAATATAAGAAGACTGTTCTGTTTATTCCATCTTTAAATGTGCAAACCCAAAATATTTATCAAAATTTATACAAATATCAAAAAATCATCCTATTTATCCAAAATAAATCTGGATAAACCATTCTCCTAGAAGTGGCTAAGTAAATTTTCTTACCCTCTCTCTAAATCATTTGTTGAGTTTAGTTTCACTTAACTGTGCTTACTTTCTTGAGGGAGTACAATGGCTCTCAAAATGTTTTCCCAAGACTACAGTTTAATGATACAAAGCACTTGGCAGCAATCCTCCAGCTATAATTGTTCTTGACTACTCAATCCCCAGTAGTGGTATATAATACTTCTCAGTTTGAGGATTTGATCTGGTTTTAAAAGCCTGCAAAAATGCAGGGGGTGGTGGAGAGGCAAAAACAAATGGCCAGATGTGGGAGAGTAGGAAAGAGAACACTTGGGACTTAATGAAACTGATTTCTTTACTTAGGAGAAAGTCTGTGTAACCATGCATCTGTAACAATATGAAAAGAATTTCATACTTAGGGCATTTAGGAACATCCTAAAGTGTGGTTTTTGAATAACGAACATCACATCTAATTCACACAGGAATGACTATCAATTGTGGGAATGGGTATTCAAGTGCATCATTCAACATTTACTGTCCAAGAGTATTGGTCTCTTTTGGTGTGACATTTTATTTTTTTATTGGTAGGGGTTAGTATTATTTTAGGCTGTGATAGAATATTAACTGTTGTTTTGGAGATGTCTAGTGTCACCACTGCCTGTGATTTGACTGATGTACTAAAGCAGGGACAAAGCTCCTTGGGCATGTGGATCTCCATTTTAACAAGACTGGGAAGTACAGTTCAGCACAGCAACATCCCACTGCTGTGTATAGTGCGGGATTCAGCTCATGCTGTTTCTGTGGATTGTATTAAAAAAAATAAGCACAAGACAA
The DNA here is from genome assembly GCA_013400495.1 of Nicator chloris. Classification (NCBI taxonomy): domain Eukaryota; kingdom Metazoa; phylum Chordata; class Aves; order Passeriformes; family Pycnonotidae; genus Nicator; species Nicator chloris. The sequence goes on from WAAE01008158.1 coordinate 38,309, forward strand.
ATCTCTTACACACTTCATTCATGGCAAAGGTTTTCTTTACCATTGTCCTTCACAGTCCATTACCACTTACATATCCTGTAGGGTCAATTTTTCATGTATTTTTGACAGGTATTGTAATTCATTGGACAACAGAGTTAGAAGGAACATTGACTCAGTGCTAAACTGTCCAAGATAGACAGGAAGAGAAAGACGTTTCCTTGATGAAGACTGAATTCAGCAATTTGAATTTTTGGCTGGAGGATGATAGTACAATTCCCTTTACTGTTTTGGATAAACTGCGTAACATAAACAGGTCTTTAAGAACATCAGCTGAGCTCAAATTTTTTCTTCTCATGGAAAACTTAACCAGTGCTAACCTCTGGAACCACTTCAGTTCTCAAAGTTCACCAAAAATCTGAAACTTTCAAAGGTATAATACCTGAGCCAGAATTGTAGGAGCAAGAAGCAGGAGGAAACATTTTCATAGTAAAAGACATGGTAAGAAAGAACAGTCTAGGAGAAAATCCTGGTCCTGTCTCATCCACAGAGAATGTGAGCCTTAGTCATGTATGCATATACTATACAGTGTCAATAGGTGTGTATTCCTCCTAGAATTCCTTCTCATCAAGAGAAAAGGACAGCAGAAGGGCAAAAAATCTGAGTATAAAAGCGTACTTTGTGTTTTGTGTTTATACATTAATGGCTGGATGGTGGAAGTTCATTGTGTGGCTACTGCAAGGAACAGAATGAAGGAGTAAACACAGTGTGGTTTGAGCCACCTGCAATGCAGGTGAAATCCTGGTTTTTATTCAGGTTCTTCTTCTTTGTCATCTAAGTGAGATGCAGTCATCTGAATATTTTCAAGTGGATTTCATGCTGCCTGAGAGGAAGACCCCATTATGTTTAAAAGCACCTTTTTTCTGGTAAACCAAATATATGTGAGTTGAGCTTGACTGTAATCGGGCCTTAATTAGGCTTTTTATACTAATTTTGTACTAATGCATTCCACATAGAAGTTTGACAAGAGGGGCTTAATGGGTGGGTAGGCATACACACACCATTTCTGGTTTTCTGTTACTTACAAGTAATTTCAGGAACTATAAAACTACTTCTGTTGGAAGGCAGTATTTTACTTCTGCTGTAGCTCAGGTATGAAGTTGTGTAGCAAGAGCAGTTTCTACTAAAAGATTCTAATGAGAAAGGCAAAACACAAAAGACTGGACAATTCTAAATCTTCTAGAATAAATTTTAAAAGGAAAGATAAAAAAAGATGTGTTTGGAAAGGACTAAGATCTGAGATCTGCAGTCTTGAAGAAGAAACTCCAATCTAAGCAAAAGCTTGAAAGTTTTTCATCCTTTGCTGTCTGAGAGCATAAAAGCTTGAGGATTCAGGTGCAAAAGGAATTACATCTGAGAATTGCAAAGAAAAGCAGTATATTACAAGGGGCAAAAGGAACTGCATCTTAGAAGTGCAAGGGAACTAGTAAAACTTCCTCTAGCCTAAGTGAAATTTAGAATTCAATATAAAGTAACACTTCCTGTAAAAACACTAATGGGAAACATAATATGCAGCTTTTCTTGGCTGACAGAGCAGAAAAGAATCTTAGAGGACTTATTCCCGTTTTTGTCTTAAAGGCTAATCCGGGAGAAGAAAGGGGTAAATGTTGAATATATTGACTGAGATATCTTGTAACCTCTGAACAGAGCTCAATGTACAGAACAATATGCCTTTTTTCACTTATCTTGCACAAAAAGTTTAATATTTGCTCTCTTATTTCCTTAATAAGGTTAAATGTTACAGCCTTAAAAGTTTCCGAATGAAGTAATGTATTGGGTCTCTGTATCCTGTGGTCATCAGCTACGAGCCACTACTCATGTCAGGCTCTGAATACATTGTCCTGATGCAATTGGATTATAGCACCAGGTGGGAGGATCGGTTTTCACCGGAGAAAGAACAAACTACTCTAATGCACCAGGACACTGGAGGGCTGAGCACAACAAATAAGTAGCTGTCCTTTGAAGCTTTTTTTCTTCCAGTGATTAAAGGCCCTGCTTAAGTGCTTATGCTATACTTATAATGAAAGTCACTAGCTTTAAACAATTTTCTAATTTCTTCCTTCCCCACCCTGCCACAAAGACACTTGATTTTCAATACACTATTTTAGAAAGGAAAATTTTAACAATGAGGTATAATTATGGAGCTATGTTATGCTGTTTAGAAAAATCACTAAAACATATTCTGGATTAAAACAATACTGGTAAATAAACTGCTTAATTATTGAATAGAAATTGAAGAGGTCCTGCTGTTTTTCTGTCTTCTTGAAGGATTCTCAATGATCTGTGAGGGATTATGCCTCCCTCTGAAACAATTACCACCAAATTTGTAGTAACTTCAATCTGATCGAGACATCATTAGTTACAAGGAGTAAATTAAAGTCCAGATCTATTGTAAGGGGAAAAGCCAATTTTGGTCCTTTGAGTACTTTATTAATTGTCTAATGAAAAAACATCGAAGTCGTGGGGTTTTTTCAGTGGAGAGCTGCATGTCAATAATGCAACTATGCTTGACTGGAATAGCACCTGAAGCCTTCTACAATTAGAGGCATAGACTCATCTATCATACTACAGTATTCCCAGGAACACCCAGAAAGAAAAATATGCCTACAAAGCATATTGCTTCCCCTCCCCTTCTTTCTGCCAACAGAGCAGGAAAAGGTAATACTACTGCAGCAACAAACACTGAGGGTGTACTATCATAATGATAACAGGGCTTACTTGCAACAGACTCCCACTAATGACTCAAATAGAGGCATGTATTAGATTCATGTCTGACAAATCATGAGGGGAAAAAACTGAACATCAGCTGGTGCTACTCTATCCTTTACACAGAGAGGAGAAGAATAATTTACAGTATATTTACTACTCCACATGAGCACCACTAACCCAACCACGGCAATGCACAGGGGAGTACACTGTCTGAACCTTTAAGAATCATAACAGTTAAAGTGGGAAAGAAAATTACAAGGTCACATCCTAGTCAGATAGCTCATCTGCATACTGTTGATTTGATATTCCTTATTTCCAGCTTTCAACTGATTCATAGTTTGAACACCTAGCCTGCTGCTTTGCTTCATTCAGTGATCCCTGCAGTAAACCCTGAGCATCAGACACCAGAAATCTGCAATGATAGGAGCCAAGATTCTGGTTATTTGTTAGACTGAATAAAAAGAACTGTTGCATAGGTTCAATAAACAACTAACACTTACTGAAGAGATCTTGAATTCATTAGGTGCTTTCTTACAACCTTTACAGTAAGACAAATATGTACTCAGAAAAACTGAACCCAGTGTATCACAGTTGATTTTTATTATTTATACCTTTAATATATTCTATATTTCTATAAATTCAGATATTTTTACTATGGAGTTTTACAGAAGTGTATCTGCTTGAAATCACTAAGCAATTTTTAAAAACACCATATGACCGACTGCTTTATAATGCTGTCTTTAATAGACTATGTCATTATAGGAAACTCCCTACATGGAAGTAATTTTGCATTTAAATAAACACCTATAAAACTTCAAGTAACTTTCCTCGGGCAGCTCTGTCTCTTACATACCTGTAACATTTCTGGCCTAGCTAAATTGTTTCAGTAACAGCAATACAACAGTCTCTTCAAATGATGTCTAATTTGTGGATTTATTATGCAATTATAAAGTGACAAGATCCATTGTATTTAAGGTAATCTATCTCATCAGTCAATTTTTAGTCCATGTAACCACTTCTATTGAAGTCAGTTGCATTACTAATCAAGACTTTCAGTAGCAATGCACATACAGGTAACTCAGTCATCAAATTTTCACTGAATGTGCAATATTGCATACACAAATCTGCCACCTTATTTATGCATTTTACAACACAGAATCAACACTTTATTAAAGGCTGAATATACTATCCACAGTGCGTGAAGTGGGTCTCAGTCATACCATTTGGAATTTCAGCATAACAAAACATTTATTCCACAGTGGGTTTCTGAATATGGAAATCCTATTTGCTCTGAAAATAGTTCCTGCAAACAGCCACACAACCCAGGTCCTGAAAAACATTAATACCTATAAATTATATTTACTACTGGAAGAATTTTAATAGAGTAGGCCAGCAATTATTTTCAATGCCTCTTACAACTTGTACCAAA
>WAAE01008160.1:0-15725 GCA_013400495.1 Nicator chloris
TTTTATGGTTTTGAACTGATCTACATGACAGAATTCATATGTCGTGCTCTCCCCTTTGACCAGTAATAACTTTTCTTTCACGTCTGAATGTTTATTTTTGCTTCATAAAATTGAACTGATCATTTGGGGTACTTCAGGATTATTTTTCATTGTAACATTCTTGTTGATGACATTCATATTGCAAAAATAAAAAGACTGGGATGGAAGAGGTCTACTCATTCTCCTGCTCATGTAAGTTTTATTTTGAGGTTAGAACAGTATGGAAGTGGTGTCATGTGCAAAAAGATATTGTGAATTCTTTCTTTGCTGTTACAGAACTAATCTCTCATACTTTCCCCATCTGTTTTACTGTTTCAGGCCACCAAATTTCCAAAACCATAATTCACCTAGCATAGTGGAGAGGTGTTGATTTTAATTTCTTCTTTCATTGTTTAAGCAGCAGGTTCTCCCCCAGTACATAGATTTTGAGGTCATATGCATTTCTCCGTTCCAAGACAAGGAATTCTGTTAGTGTCTTACAACAATGAGCACAAATGAGTTTGTGTTACAACTTTTACATGGGTGTCTATTATATATGCATTTATGTATGGAACCGCAATAATAGGGATAGTTACATCTGAAGTTAACTTTAATTGTGTGTATGCTGCAATAATCAGATTACATTAAGATATTTTTATTTTGTTTTGAACTTTGCAGAAAAGTGTTCTAATCTAGTTGATATCAATGGGTCTCAAACATACTGAAACTTCAGATGAGAGATAACACATAATCAGTCTCTCACAAAAACGATTTCACTGTACTGGATTCTGAGTATTTTCCATATGAGAACTCTTGGCTAATGGCATTGCTAAGAATTTTCATTCCAGGATATTTCTTTATTTGTGATCAGAAAATTCAGCCATCGATAGGTACATAGGCTTTATTTGCTCCTTTCTTACTCTTACATAGTACCTACTCTTCCCTTTTAAATAAATTGGCATTCATCTGAAAAAAGTAATGCGTGCTGTTCTCCTGTACCTACAGTCTTCTCTACTCTCTCTCACTGCGAAATTCACATTCAAGGTCAATTACCTTTAACTACTGTAGGCTTCTGGCTTTGTCCTTCACTCCTAACTCTCTTTGGTCTCTGCAAATTGCAAATGCTTTCAGATGCATTAGTGTTTAGTTGGGAAGAAAACTCTTTGTTGCTGCTGTTCTGTATTTCCCCTTCGGCCTCCATATTACCTTTCATTTTTCCTCACTGCCATTTTGCAAGCAGTGTAAATGTTAACAACCGTGTTGGAGATGACCTGGCTATGACCCATTTTAAACTGGAGAAAGCTGTATGTGTGGGAAATGGATGTGAACCACCTGCCAAACCATGATGGAAGGATGCTGTGAGGGGGTGCTATCAGGTAATAAGCAGCCAAGAGCTTAAGGTGTGTTGCCAGAGCCGACGGAGTCGCTGCTCTGTGAAAAACACTTTTGAAAGGCTGAGGTATACTTCTAACCTTTGCCCTTTGCCAAAGGCATCCCAGCTCTCTCCTAATTATGAAGCAAATGGCTTTATTTGAAAAGTGTGAAGGATTCATCTTTTTTGATAGACCCTTTACAGACTGGAATCACATCCCTAGATGTAGTGTATTGAATTATGTCAAAACCTCAGTGCAGTAAGCATGTCTGTGGTGGGTGACATTCTTGCCTCCTGTCTCTCTGCTAATTATTTTTTCCCCTCCTATTTTCTGTGTCCATTTTACAAATAAAAGATGGAAAAGGTGGTAAAGTTTGAGTTTTGATGAAAAGCTGTTGGAGCCTGGTATGGGGCCAGCAGTTTCCTTTGAAGACCACTCAATTATGAATGCAGCAGGTATTCAGGACCATTGCAGGACAAGTGCTAATGAACTCATTTGGTATTCATGAGAATGTCAATATCTATCTATTGGTACGAGTTTCATTGAAATTCAGATGCATGCCTAGGAACAATCAAGATTTATATTAAATACTACAAGCAGCCAACTCTTCATAAGTTAATTAATAGTATACTTTTTGAAGACAGGTTCTTATCTGTTGTAAATCATTAGAAGTCAATGAAGTTATATTGAAGATCTGCCCAATTGCTTGTGTTAAGGTCTTGGCACATGTTAGAAAAAAGAGCTTCCATTACATATAGAATTAATTAGTACTTAAAGGGAAAAAGAACATAAGGTGAAAGGGGAATTGGTGTGGCTTTGGCTTCTGGAGGTTGAAGTTCATTAAGAAACTGAAGCAGAGCTTGAATTTCCACTCCACGTCTTTTATTTGTGAGGACAAAGTCCATGGAAATAGTAACAATGAGGAACTTACTTGATTCTTATCTTTGCCATTGCAATACACCGTTGTGAGTACTCAGGGCCCTGAAAACAGTTCAGTACAGCCTGGAACTCTGGTTACACACAAAAGACTCAACACACTTTGTGTGAGCTAGCAGGAATTTCTTAACATTAAAAATTTTGGACTGCTGCATTACTTGCGGAAATTAAATAGACAAAGCAGCTTGGAATATTTTCTCAATTGCCTAAGAAAGTTATTGTTTGTGCTTATTTTCTATTAATGGTACTCTTGCCATCCACCTTTCAATTTCTACCCAGAAATATTTGATATCATATGTCCACTCACTGTTGTGCTCTGGCTCTCTCCAGCTGTAGCCACAGTTCATGACCATGTGGTGCCATACCTTCTCTCAGCTGGATTTTTCAGAATAGTTTTAGCTTAAGAGACAGTCCTAATTGTCTTAAACTACCTTTAACAACAAGCATAGACAGTGCTCTAGCTCAGGGTAATGGTTCAGCCACAAGGTCGGCACATCACAGTAAACATCACAGCTTTTTGATCTTTCATTAAACTAAGTCCAATGTCAATTAAGATATATGCTAGGGAAAAACTTAATGCATTTTCTAAAAGCAGGAACTTGACAGTGTAGGCAAATATCTGCATACTTGTCTGTCAGAATAATTCAGATTAAGCAGTGATCGTTGTTAAAATAAACTTGGTGTAGGTCTCTTGGGTCCTGTAGCTCTGCTTCATGGATTCCTTCCTTTTAACAGCAGCAGGGTGTGTTTTTTTCAAGAGAGAGATTTACTTTGTGATCCAATGTGGATTGTAATCTGGTTTGTCACTGTGTAACATGGTACTCAGCCTTAGTTAAACTATTAGCGTGCAAATCTTTCAGCGGCCGCATTCAGGAACTATTTCTAAAGAGGCACAGAATAATTCCAGTTGGAAGGGTCCTCAGAAGGTCTCCAGTCTAAATTCTCCCTCCAAGAAAGGCCAACTGTCAAACCAGACTAGATTGCTTTGGTAATTCAGGTTATTCACTCTGGTCTTGAAATACGTTAATAAAAATAATTTTAACTTTCTCAAACCTCATACCACATGTTTTTAGGCCAAGATTTTCAAAACTACACAAGGAATTTGGGTGTCTCAGTGTCCATCTGTGGATCCTCTAATTGTTTTTTAATAGCACAATATTCAATGATTGACTCCCAAGGTTTCTATAGCAACCAAATTAAAGGTGAATCAATCCTTAAAGTGAAAAGTATTAGAATGCTTTACAAATATCTAGTTTTATGATGAATGAAATCAGTAATAAACATACATTTTGATTTATTTTTTATTTTGATTTTTTTTTTCAGTTTAGGAATGGTCTGGATTAATAAGCCAATAAATATTCCTGAATGACCCTTTCTTGTGTCTTAAAATGCTATATGTCATTAAAATAAATTAAAAGGTGTAGCAAAAAAAGACAATGAGGCAAAATGGGAACTACAGATGCTTCGGATTTCTTTTTTTTAAGATGTTGAATGTAACATTTCTAGAATTGTTTCCTGCATCATAGTGAATGCTAATGCATTGTTTAGACCATGAACTAGTTTTAGTGTATGAGCTTAGAGATTTTGTCCTCTTGAAATCATAACAGGAACGCAGTCTGTCTGTAAATGGTACATGTGGAGCTGTGGACATCTGTACAATGCTGATGAGGTGATGTCACTTGGATGAACCCATTCTAAATTCATTTTATGGCTGGCTTTGCATCTCCACTTTGGTATATGTATGTCACATTTCTATGTGAGCTGTAAAAATGAAAGTCACTGGAGTCGGGTTCAGCTGGTTGTACTTTCAGCTCCTTGGAATCCTTCTAGCCTGATTTTTCATGTGATCAAAACAGAAGCTTTGAAAGTGAACATAAAATATTGAAGTGTTGTAGATTTCACTGCAAATCCTGCAAGTATGAAAATGTTTTCTTCTGGGGTGATATTTCATTACTGGAGAATGTTGGTTCCCTTATGATGTGATATTTTTGTTACTGTTCCACTAGGAAAACTCTTCTAAAACAAATAGCTTCAAATAACGAGAGAAATAATTTAAAAGAAAAAAAAATTAGCTTTTCTTAATTTTCTGTATTTTCCACTAAACAAGGATAACTCTGTAATTCTGTCTTTTATTAAGAGGATTAGTGAAGAGAAGATGCTATTTGTTTGAAAGACACTTACAAAAAGACATTCTTCTAGATTGAAAGCTGTCAAAGTTTTGTTTGCTTTTGTTTGAGATATCCTACATTTTTTTTTCTTGTAATACACAATATAGTTAATGCTCTCAGATTTTCCAGTATGGTTGAAATTGCTCCACTTCAGGTCTGCAGAGCANTGTAATACACAATATAGTTAATGCTCTCAGATTTTCCAGTATGGTTGAAATTGCTCCACTTCAGGTCTGCAGAGCAAGCAGCTTCCTGTTCTGCACATGCTCCCAGCACACACATTCACTGCATAATCCATTGCAGAGTTCAAAGCTGCTGAAAGGAAAATCACCAGTGATGTATGGCTGAGTTTAATTTCATTTTCAGCCTTCTGCCCCACTGTAGTTTAATAGTTTACAGTAAATGAAAGTTGCTGTAAAACACCTTACCAGCTGTCATTCCATCAAGCACACAGTAACTTTTCAGGTTTTTTCTTTCTTTGCATCAGTTGATAGTGTTAACCTGAGTCCATAAACCACTCACCTTTCCCTCCATTGTTTCCCTAATTAGCTGGAAAACCACACTTTGAGGGGGAACTAGAGAAGCATGAAATTTAGCTTTTCAGAACTGACTTGCATAGCACTGATGCAATAAAATAAGCATGTGTTTGCTTGGCAATTAATTTTCTGTATGTAGCAAAGAATGGAAAATTATCCTATTATCTGCTCTGTTTGAATAGGTCTATATACAGAGCTAGTGTATGCATTTATACAGATAAATTTTTAAATTAATTGTTCCAGACAGTACCTCTGAGGTACAGACAAAATATAACACATATATTTTAGGGATCAGCAGTTTGAGTTGGTGCCCCTATAAAGTTAATTTTTAAAAACTTTTTCAAATTTTTAAGACATTTGAGAAATAGATGGTTTGTGACTTCTTGGAAATGACAATGGAATAATAGTCACTATGACCTTGGGTACCTCACCTTTTGCTGCTTTCTGAGAAGAGGTCATGGCTCATGTACATGTTCTGCTAGAAAATGGCATTTTTTGCATGAAAGTTATGATTTTACCAAGAGACCATTTGCTTAATTTTGAATCTCACTTTGTCTATATTGTAAAGTAAAACAGCAGCCTAAAATACAATTCCTAACACTCATCTTTCCTGCAAATAGGTAGAATAAGGTGTAGTACTGAGAAGTGGGTGTATTCTTTTGACTTGGGAAGGAGGGAGATGAAGAGAGTTTGTCACTCACGAGTAGTTTTTTTTTATCTCCACAAACTCTTGTCTCTGAACCATGGCTCTGCCTGACCCCAATCTGTCTTTACAAGAGAGAGGCGCTTTCCATCAGAGTCCAGGCATTTAAAACTTTGATTTTATGGTGCTAATAGGATAACAGGCTATGCATATGCACACTGTCAGGGCAAAGTCTTCGGTGAACCAGAAGGGACACAACTATGTTTAAGATGCAAAGAAGACTTCTCCACAAAAAAATAATTTGTCAGAGTTTTTACAATCACTGCCAGAGTCATTTGATTACACCATGTAATAATCAGAATAAATCCTCTCAAGCAGTTTTATCAACAAAATGTGACATGTCATAGATTTGCAATTATTAATTCAAAGAAGGACATGTAACCACCTCTGATCATGGTGGTGAAGGAAAGCTAACTTGCCTGACACTTTATTGCCTATAAGGACAGGTAATTTCAACTCAACTGTTGAATCATTGTGCTGTGTCATAAATAGGATGTGAAGAAGAATTTTATTTCAGAGGAGAAAGAATTTGGTGTTTCAATTTCAAAATTTATTATTAGTTTATTAATGATGATATTACTGTATCATAGTAATGTTTCACAGATCTTACAGTACCCTCATCAGACATTTCAATGTGTGTATTACAAAAGTTATTTAAAATAGGTCTGAAACGTGATCAGTAATTCAAACAGATTTAAATTTCAAAATGGTTTCTAACCTTAGAACGTTCCTTTTAGTACAGAGGATATGAAGGTGGAATTAAGTTTAATTTAGAGTGCTATTAAAAAGCCCATGATTCTAAGCCAGAGGTATTTCATAAGGAGTGGGACACAGCCAGTGAGGTAAAATCAGGCAGATCTAAACAACCTGCAGAATTTTTTTCTTACATTTTCAGCATTAAATCTTATGTTGGTTCTTGGGTTTCATTGTCTGAATAAGAGATTAAATTTCACACATTCATTTGCCATGACAAATTTAGACCAGTTGCTTTTATACTCTATGAAGTGTGGTGCCAGTGGACTGTAGAGCTCTTCAGCATATAAAATAAATAAATTAAACACTGGCCTTCAGATATTTGCGTAGTTAGAAATTGCCAGTGTCTGTTCATTTAAATTCAGGTTTTGTTGGCCTTTGTGGGGCTTTTTTGTTTCTTTTATTTCTGCAAAAAGAGCTAGAGACATATAGACTATCATTTATGTTTAGCAGAGATGAATATTTACCAGAATGTCCAATGGGGGTATTTCACATGTATCCAGCTGAAATCTTAAAAGAATCTATTCCTAATGAGTTGACATCTCTTTGGGGGTTCTGCCTGGAAAACATATACCTAATGACTTAATTGTTAGAAAAATCAGGAAAGCTCATTACATCTTAAAGGAAAATGCCAAATATTTCTGCAAAGAAATCCTAGATGTAGGAACTTGCCCCGAAAGAAAATCAGGGCATGCCATGTAGCCCCAGAGCTTAATGAGCATAGCCCAAATTTCAAATAGCAACTAACTGCCATGAATGAGAAATATAATAATGAATAATGCTGCTGAATAGTTTTGATTAATGTATATATAATAAAAATTGCTCTATTTAAGAATAGGTCCTCAACATTAGGGAGGTAAAATTCTGTAATTTGTGATGTACATAGGCATTAATCATAGTATAGAACAGTAAAATATGGAGCATTAACTAATCTTGTATTTTATTACAAGAATTACAAATCAGCTGGAGAACATTAATTCATGATGCAATGAGGCATCTGAAAAATTTTGATTATTTTTCTGACTAGGAATGGCAAACTATTTTTGTTAACTATTTCACTGGCTGTATCTATCTACAATCTCCTTTCCATGTCTTTTCATCTCAGTTGAAAGTCTGTCATCTTTCATTGAACTCCTTGCTAGGGAATGGAATTGCTATGTGAGTGGGATATAAACCTTAACCAAAGGAAAAACAAACCCAAAAAAACCTCACCCCCACAACCTCAAAACCAAACAAATTATAACTTAACCTCTTTGTAAATTGTGACCATAATAGGGCCTGGCTGAAAAATTGGTTAACTCTTTTCTCTTAAGATGCTAGCCATGAAAACCTTGTTCTCCAAATTATTTCAGTGAATATAAGCCACTGCTTCTTATTTGCTCTTTTCAGACCAACTTTTCCCTAAATCCATAAAGCATTTTAATTTACTGCAGTTGCCTTAGATACTGTAACTGATGTCAGTTCCCATCAGTTCCTACTGTTGGGCCTACAAGTTTGCTGTATTTTTTTTTTAATCCAAAGGAGGGTTTTGTTTTTTTTTTATTTTGAAGGTTTCATATCTATTTTGTTCAAGTGAAACTGTATCTTTAGGAGACCAAACTCATCTATGACTCCCAGTTTTAGCTGGACATGGGGTTAGTGCTGATGAAGGCTGGGGACCTCTGTTCCAAGTCATGCTCTGCCATTGTATCTGCCATGCTGTGTAGGACAGAAAAACAGCAGCAATTCCTTTTGTTATGTAATTAGTGTGGTTAGATTTTGTAACAGCAGGAAATTAGCTACGGGGAGGTGTCAATATTTTTCTTTTCTGTTTTTCTTGGAATTTTTTAAAATATAACTATTACTCATTTCATGTTTGGGTTTCTTTTTAAAAAAAATTTTGTAAGTTCATATAAATAACAAAATGTAAACCAAATTTTTCTAATAGATTCCTGGCATGTGAAAATAGGGAAGAATATGCCTGTATATAATGGTACTTCCTCTCCATTGCCACAGCATGATCAAAAAGATTGTAATTCCACTTTGATTTCAACTCCTATCATGCAGGTTTGGGATTTTCTGTCATAGTTTTCCTTTTTCTGGTAAAAAGGCATATGCCCAAGAGACTTGAACAGAGCAGTTTTACTCTGTTAGAGAATATCACAGCAGAGAATTCTCATGGGATATGCATCTGGGGCCTTGAAACTTAGGTTGTCTTGGGAGAGTGCTTGCATTGAAAGTCAAAATAATTTCAAAGTATCTATGCCATGACAAACTGCAGAAGATAATTTCTGTGATTCTCTTTTGAGTGTCAGAGTGGTGGCTGGGTGCAGGAATACAAAATCTTTCTGAATTAGACTAGCTGCAAGCCTCTGTGCCTGCCCCCGAAGTGATTGCTGTTTCCCCCTGTGCTGCAGACTGCCCAAAGCAGCCGGGTGCTGAAAGCAGACCCACATCGGCTCCCAGCAGGTTTGCAAATGGGCACGGAGGAAGTTCTGCAGTGCTGGCCACGTCAGGCATCTGCAGTGAGGACACATCACAACGGAGTGAATCAATGTCAATACTGCTCAGTGTGCAAAGTGGCTTCTTTCTTTTTCTTTTGGTTGGGATGCTGCATTTTCCCACTTGATCAGCTGAGAATTCATCACAGAGGTTGCTCTGCACCTGAGTAAACAATATCAGTAAAATGACTGTGTTAGGCACTGGAAAGCCATGCTCAAAAATATGTTTTCTAATTGTCTTCTGTGACATAGGGGAAAATAGGTGGGTAGATGCTGCCATGAGAGGATATTAATGGTGTTTATCTTTTAAAAGTGAAAGATTTATTACAATGTTTTACCTAATGAGATGGTAGGTCCTTTAAAAGTATTAATTCAAATATATATATTGAAACCCGAAGTGATAGTTAACATAACTGAAAGCAACACAGTTCAGAAAGAAGACTGGGTGGCAGTGGGCAAGTTTATTTCTATTCACTGAAAAAATCAGAAAAGCAAGCCATGTGCAATGATCTATATGGTTATCATTCTCTGCACTTTTTTATTACATTGATTAAAGATCACTGTCATTCTTTTGATATCAGGAATACTTTTATCCACATAAAACCATGCTGAAGAAAACCAGGCTAGAGGATCTGGGGCTTCATTATTAACTAAGTGGTTTTGCAACTACCAATGTGTCTACAAGTTTTTTAGACTTTATGTACTATGATAGATGGGTTGTGTGTGTATGTAATGCATATTTTGTTTACACATGTATTTATTTCACATGCCTGTTTTAATTAGCATTCAAATGAATTGCATTTGGACAGCATCCTATTTTTGAATCTCTTATCTGAGTATCCATCCTGTCTGGCCTTAAGGCAAACCTTACACTTATGTGATGTCTTTATCTGCTAACTCTTTAAGGGCAGCATTTTATAGGACAGAAATCTCTTTAAAAGTAATTGAGAAATGAGAAGTCTGGGACTTTTGTCTCTACAGAGGAAAATCAAAGGGAGTCTGAATAGGGGTGTTAGACCAAAGGCTGGAGTAAATTCTCAATTTAGAAAAATCATGTAAATAAGAAAGGACCTATGTGATGAATATAAGCCTAACAGAATATTCAGTGGAACTAATGTGCATAACTCTCCTCAGTCCTGATGACTCTTCAAGATGAAGAATTTAAATTATCAGTTAAGAGAATTAATTCTTGCTCTGTCATGCTAGCCTGGAAAAACAGCCACCTGAACAGAAACAAAAGTGGTAAAGGACTTGGACTCTAAATTTAAAATAGAAGTATTTTCTCTCACTGTTAACAGTATTGTATGGAAACCACCAAACATAGTGAAGGCAGGAAATTGAAACTGATCTGAGAACATTATCTGGGAGGATCTTTTTGTAAATGCTGAGTCTTAGGGGAGTTGTTTTTAATTCCTACAACTATTTTTCTTCTGTCACTTTAATTCTTCCTTTCTGCCACTCGCCTTTTGTCAACTTACTTTCCTTCCCTGTGGCTCTTCTTTGCACTACTTTGTCCTTTTCTTGTGTCTCTGCTTTTTTCATCTGTTCTGTTTCTTTCTTGAGCCTGCTCTTCAATCTCCTGATTTCTTTTAGTTTTATTCTGAAGCTCTTCTCTAACCATAACTTCTTAGTTTTTAGTCATAACAACTGTATTCATTCCTAAGCATAGGGGAAAAGGGGGAAGTTTCAAAAGTAAAAAACTAGATATGTAATAGCATAAATAAAGATGGAAGCCAAGCAACTATGATTTGGAAGGAGAGAAAAGTATACAGTTTGCTTTTAGTATCTTTGCATATTGTTCCTCCAGAGGATTTGGATAGCTGCATATTCATGAGAATTGCAGCTGTCTGGGAACTTGGTGATCTATGTGAGGAATCCACGTTCAGAGCTGCAAAGCTTTGTGTTGGGAATACACTTACTCTTGCTTGCTGTTCAGAATTCTGTAGTTAAAGAGAGCAGGGAACAGGCACAGCACCACACACTTTGGGCCCCGAGACCCAGTGCTGCTTCTGTGTGCTTTCAGATCTTAAAATAGGCCAGGTGTGACCCAGATAACTGCAGGCACAGGCTGTGTTTTCTGTGGGAGCACCCCAGGACACTGTTAGAGAGAGCTCAGGCTGCCTGTGCTTTTACTGCAGGAAGCCCAACTAACCCACATAGCATTAGAGTGGTGTTGACTAACAGAACTGGGCCTGACTCACCCACTGAGAGTCACAGTAGACACAAAAATCTCCTCCAGCTCTCAAAAATACTCTCCCAAAAGAATAGGACTTCACAGCAGATGGGCACTTACTATTCTGTGGCTGTATCATTTTCATTTTGGTGCTAGGATTCTGCAAGTCACTCTTGCTCTATTGTCAAATCATAGCTCAGATAAACCCCCAGCCTATAGAAGTAGTGATATATCATAAATGAGTCACTTATCAAAGAAATGCTAAAGCTGTAACAGATTATGGGCAAATAAATGATTTCACTGTGTTTACAGGTTAGTTGTCATGGTTGTCATTCTGCTCCCTCTTGTTTTGACATCCTGCCCACTTTGCTTTTATTCCCTGCAATTTAAAAATTTTATTTGGAAAAACAACAACCAACCAAACACCATGACTACCTCAACCCCAAAAAGACTTTTTTGAAAGAGGAGGTATAGCTAGGTGGGAACTGAAATCATCACTAAATGGCAGTTTCTGTTCCCCTTGGAATCTTTGAGCATTGCTTGTAAGAGAGCAGAGGAACTGGGATAATGAGATGAGACTTCTGTCTCTCCAACAGAATAGTGTCAAAAAGCGCTTCCAGAGCTGACCACTTTCCCTGCTGTTTGTCAGTGCAGAAGAAAATCCAGTTTGTAAGGTCTGCAAGAAATGCATTTGTCCTGTCATCAAACTGGCACTGATCTTAATATATCTGTGCCTTCATCTATACAAATATATGGGCAATAACCATCTAGGTTTCTCACCCCGGTAAAAATACCAATCCAAACAGAGTATATTGGTGCTTTCTAGAACCAATGATGATCCCTAATGAGTGTTGTAGGTAGGTGTTTGCCAAGTATTCCCCAATGTGCCTTCAATAGAATAGACTGGTAAGGCTTCCAGCCTGTTGCCAACGTGGCTTCCTGTTATGGGTTAACGCAGTTTAGCTTTCAGTTAAAGGAAAACATTGCTCTGTAAAGACTTTTTAATTTTTTGTGGAAAAAGATAGACACCTATTAGAGGCTCTCCCGAAGTAATAAAAGATTATATTTAAATAGTAAAACTGACTGAGGATCACAAGTTGTCTCTTTATGTTGTTTGTAAAAAAGTAAACAGTTTGAGAAGAAAAAAGGTGTTTTGAAAGTTTCATTTTCTTTGTTTTCCCATTTTTTTAGTATGTGTAAATAAACTATCTGTATAACTCAAGTTAAAACCTGTTTTACTTTTTTTTCCTCCTAATTCTATCTCACAGCAAAATAAACACTAAAACAGTCACAAAATTAATGGATTAACCAAAAAAAGGTCAATATTAACAAATGTAAAACTACTACACTTCCCTAGAATATTTTTTGGAGATAGTGGAATAGGTGTAATTGTTTACAAACAGTCATAAAATCCAAGATTTTAATGCAGCGTCTCTTCACATAGAATGTACTATTTTTTGTTAGTCTGGAAATGCTGCACATTTACAATGAGCTTTAATTGAATTTACTTGATGATCTCTTTTGTTGAAAAGAGAAAGACGAGGAAAAATGTTCCTTGAAAATCCTGCTGCTTCTGGGCTTGAAGAGAGATATTCTGAAATGTTTGGGTAATTAGTAACCCTGATGAAGCAATTGGCACTAATTGGAATTAGTGAACTTTTGAATTAGGGAATTAATTGTGGCTTTGCTGGCAACCATGATCTAGGGTCACAGGAGAGTCTTGTGTCAGCCCTCAGTCAATTCCATGAATGTCTTTTGCAGAGGTGCTCCACTCCTGCTTTGAGCACCTGAGCATCTAGTGCGATGGGATGATGTGTGTTTGCCTGAAAGCATCAGCATGATTCCTGAGAAGTGAGACCCTTTCTTGATACTCAAACCACACAAAAGGAGCCTAAATATGTCTAAAAATGTATTTGCATGCCCTTTAATCTGAGAAAAAACAGTAAAGAGCACTTAATTCTACTGAAAGTCAGTTTCTACTGTCAGTCATATAGCCAATGGATCATGGAACTTTCATCCTGTTCTTAGCATTGTCTGAATGCTGCTAAAATCCTTATTGAATTACTTACTTTTAGTGACTCTGTGTCTAAAATGTCATTGAAATGAGAATTATATGTTTAGTTCAGATCAGTAGAGAACAGTTGTCTTTTTACAGCAAAACAATTGAAAGCATTATTCACATATTTTCAGATCTCCCACTCAAGACAGTGGAGAAATCTAACATTAAGGAAACTATTAATGCAATACAATGTAAGTTAAGATGATGTCTAGAGCAAAATGTGCTTAGTATGCTAACTCCAAACTCCTTTCCATCTCTTTGGATTTAACAACCAGTTTCAAGTTCTGTAACTCAGAATATTCAATTTAGTTGGTCTTGACCAACAAAGAAATAGAGGAAGAAATTACTTTAGCAGTGCAATCTTCAATTAATGTTCAAGTCCATTGAGATTCATCATGAAAATTCTAGGTATGTGCATATTGCATTAATCATCCCCCCTGTTGTTCTTGGGGTCCTTGTATACGATAGCAAAGCTCTCCAGTCACAAAAATATTTTCAGCTAAAACACAGCAGACATCGTAATGAATGAGATGGGAATGTGTTAAAAAAACCCCAATCTTATAGCTGGATGAAATATTTTGTCACTATTCAGCACTTGGAAAAGAGCAAGAGACTCATACTGATCCTTCAGATAGGATCAGTGCAGGAAAAAAGTCAGTAAAATGCAATGTAGAAAATAGGTATTTCCAGAAATTTCTCCCAAAACTTCAGAAAAATGCTGGTGATATTTGGCAAATTATAGGATTCTCTGAATAATAAATATGGCCTTTTTTTAACACTTCTTAGAAATGTCTAATTGAGGGATTTAAACAATAATTTTGGCAATAAGCCTGCATACATTGCAGACCCAAATTTACTTGAGAAGTACTGTCTATTAAAGTTTTCTTCAACTAAGCAAGAATAGCAATTGCTGTTAGGAAGCACCTGGTTGTATGGAAGGAAAAACACAAAGAAAATACAGCCACAGTAGAGCACTTGTGAGTTATTCAAAAACTGGTACTGTGAGAGAGGAACATCCCTCACTTCTTGTAATTTGTTTCCTTGATTGGGATCCCCAGAAAATATCCATTAGAAGAGCTGTAATATGCTTCAATGTTAGTTTTTTAATGCCCTCCTTCCAGTTACATTCCGTATGGAAGATTCAGGAGCCATTATGGGATTTACAAAAGGCATCATTGCCCCACTCATTTCTGTCCCTTCAAACAGAGCCCTGTATCTCAGATTAATGACATTCCTTGAAGGACGCTGAAAACAGATTTCTCATTAACAAACTGGCTTAAGAAGAAAATAGCCCACTGAACTCTAAAGACATGACTACTTTATTCTCCAGCAATCAAGGTTTACTCTGGTTTTAAACCTTAAAGTAGATTTGCCTTTGTGTGCTCTGATCTCTTGTCAGTAAAAGTCAGTGGGCAGAAGACGTTGATTTCTTTCCTCTTTTACAGGAGCACATTTTTAACAGTGAGCAGCTGTTCAGTAGCTTAGGCAAGTCTTCCTTTTGTCATGTCTTGAGACCATCGTTTTCACTAGATTATATAATCCTCTGCATTTTTTTCTGTCAAGGAAAGTCCAAATCAAACCATTTTTAAAGAAATTTGAGAGTATCCATTTGAAAAGCACTTAAAGGTGTTTTCCATAAATGAAACAGCATAGGTTTTTAATTTATATCAATATATATCAATCTGTGATCATGAAATAGAGGCCTGAAGTTTTCAGGTTATAAATGACAGCACAGGATTAATTGGTTTGGAAAGCAACCTTTCACCTGAGCCCCAAATACAAAATAGGAGCATTGATGTATAATAAAACAATACTGACAGTTAAGTGAACTTCTATTATACTAACATAATGCTTTATAATTTTGCCAATTTTCTAAAATTGCATCAATTACTTGCTCAAAACTGTCCATCAGGTGGTATTTGAAATTAAGCAGCTACTTCCTTCTGAGCTATAATCTGTGAATGTCAGCTCAAGTTAGTGATGTACAGACCAAAACTAAGTAATCATCTCTGCCCCAGGCAGTAAAAAAGAAAAAAAAAAAAAGAGGACATCAGAGGGACATACACATGTTCAGGAAACACAGAAAAGCATGTGGTGATGTTGTCATGAACGTCTGTGGTCTCATTTCTCAAGCAGCCCATTTGTTGTCAATGCTTGTAGAAGTACTGTAGAAAGAGAATTCTGAAGCGTTTGAGTGAAAGCCATGAGCTAACTATGTGATTGGTTATAAAGAGCTTTTTCCTAGCCAGAGGTGCAGCCTGGAAGAAGCAGCAATACATTTATTTGAAAATTGAATGAGCAGGTGGTGGGTACTGCCCTTACCAGGTTGCTGTGATAAGAGCTGAATCTCGTGACACGGAACTAGAATAGGATGAGGATTGAAATTCTGGACACAAAGACACATAACTAATAGTTCTGTATGATGGAAAAAGCAATCTGGTAGAAGACTGCTAGCAGGTGTTATCAATTTACTAAGAAAAGGATATTTGCACCAAGATTCAGAATGTCAGCTGATGAAATTAAATG
>WAAE01008163.1:727-29103 GCA_013400495.1 Nicator chloris
TCTCATTAGAACAATCATGGGTGAAGGAGAATGTTAATACTGTTAGACAGTTATATATGTTCATTTGAACATAACCTTCCATCTTGAATATTTTTTGATACAGGCAGATACTACCCCTTCTGCCAGTACATATAATACAGCCTCATCTCACCAAAACATATTTCAATTCAGCATAATTTCACTGAAGAAAAAAATAGCAAGATTTGTAACATTCACAGAAGACAAGCAATTACAGGAGATTAATGCATCTTTATTTTATTTATCAGGTCACAGTAAGCTTTCTCACACATCTAGAGAAAAAAATGGATGAGATATAAGTGAAACAAAAGTATGGCAGTGCCCAACACTTCTTAGTAACCAAGAAGCAAATTTCTGTTCCTCAGTAGACTAGACTTGTGTAAACTCTCAGATACCCTAGTCTGACTATAAATTTACCCTTCTTACACCTTATCATCCTCCCTATGATTTTTTCTTCTGAATACATTGTGTGACTGATATGGTTGTCTGTAAACTCCACCAAAGTGGGAAAATCAATTAAATAATTATTCAATGTTACCAGTATTGCAAGTTATAAATACTGTTACTCCTGTAGGAACATATTTTCAGCAAGACAGTGCAATTTGATGTGGCACTCTTATTTAGAAGATGTGCAAATTAACCATGGAAGTACAGTTTTCCTGGCTGAATGGAAATATATACATCTATGTTATTTTGACACTTTATCTGTACCACAGCAGATGTCCACAGCAGCATTGCACGCATGCACTGTCTTGTAAGAGGGGAGCCCAACACTGAAACACAGAGAGGTTCCATCTCACAGCGACCAGACCTTCAGAGTCTTCAAGCTTTTGAAGAAAAAAAAAAATAGGAGACTAAGATACCCTGAATAAAATACACTACTGGACTGTTATTGCTAATAACTTTTGTCCCAGTTGCACACTCCTTTCCAAAACAGGATAGAAAGAAACCCAGATGATTTCTGGCTGAAGCACTATGGAGAAAAGTAAAAGCAATGGGGCAACCATTCCTTTAATGATTCCACAAAGAACTACAAGGAAGTATGAGGATTCAATGGCAATATGGCAGAGAGAGATGTTCAAAGTTCCCTGATTCTCTTATGAAACAAGCAAACTCCTGCAAAGTACTTTTTGCTTTAGCATGAATCTGAAAAAAACCCTAAACCAAAGACTGCCAAGTAGCCTGAAGGAAAATTATATAAAAGATCCCTTCCCTCTCCTCTTCTAATGTACTCGACTTCCTGCCTCCTTTCTCACTCTACGGCTTTCCCTTCAGCTAATCTTCCCTGACAAACAAAACAAAAGAAAATAAGCCTTTTTCATATTCAGGAGATGGAATGACCCTCAAATAGTACCACCAAGTGGATGCCCTATCCTTCTTGCCCTTATCTGTCTTATCTTCTGTACTTAGGTCATGCCTTCTTTGGGTAGGGAATTATATTTATCCCACAGTGTCTAGAACAGCCTCAGGTTTGCCTGGCTCCTCTTACTATATCAAACAACAAATAACAACTAGAAATGGCACCGAACTGTATGATAAATAAAACTGTGAAGCAACACACTTAAGTTCATTCAGCTGAAAGGTTTGTCTTCATCCAGTGCAGTTTGGGAGGAACAAGGAAGACAAGGTGAAATATCTGGTATGATTCCCTCTCACCCTTAAGTGCAGTTATTTACTGTATACTTACACTATTTAAGTGAATTGAAGCAAGACCAACTGCACCTGCTCAAGAATTTTTACCCTCTATCAAGATCATCTAAATAAGAACAACTTCTATTAAGAAAAAAATGGGATTCAAGAAACAGATAAATCCACAAATTAATTTTACCCCAAATCCTGTAATAATTGGCATCCTGATATCCTCTCAAAATTTCAGCATTTTAAGTGAAAGAATTACCCAAAAGGTAAGCTTTCGTATGCATATAAAGTATCTGCAGATCCTTGTGGATTTATTTTTTGAGTTGTAAAGCAGCACAGAATTTGAGTCAGTGATGTCCGAGCCTTGGTTCAACAGGGCAGACATTTTTGACTTATTTATCAAGACCTGTCTTTATTTACATTAGAAGATTTTTTTTCATGTATAAATTCAATATGCCACTTATTTTTGACTTTGTTGATTATCTGTATCAGACATTCACTAACCATTTAACAGCTGAAGTAAACACTCATTGCCATGACACTTTGGGTAGGATTCTTTTGCTGGTTTAGATTTCAGAGTCTATATTTAGTGAATGAGCATCTAAGCTTCTGTCAGTGGAGACAGATGTCTCAAATCAGTTGTCTAAACACAGGCATCTAGAGCTGTTTGGGCTATCTGGGACGTTTGTAAGGCAAATATGACACAGGTCCTATGGGAAAGTTAAATCCTTCTGGGATGGCATTAAAAAGCAGGTTGGGATGCTTTAGCTTGTCTGGAATGGCAGGGAGGCCCTTTTTAGGGATATGAATGAAACCTCAAATCAGTGCACTGAAGAAGAACCCTTCTGTACTTTTGGTCAACTGACTTGACTCCATTGATTGGATCAAGGACTTTCTTGTCCTCAGTCCACCCTTGTTGGTGGAGAGCTTTCCAAATTAGAGAGAATTTACAGCAAGTTTACATCACTGGTCCACTACAAAACTCTTAAATTTTGTGACAGAGACCCAGCGGATAAAAACGCAAGATTCCAATAGGGATTGTTCATAATAATTCTTTAGCTTTCAGAAATTGCTGAAATTTTGAAAGTAAAGCAAGATGTCACATGATATTCAATTATTAGATTATTAGAAGATTTGTAGCGATGCTTATAAAACCACTATGGAGCCAGAAAAAGGATGATATTTTTCCTGCTTCTTTCTGAGAAGCTGGTACATAAATTGATTCATGTATTGAGACTGAGGTCCAGTCACTTCACATGATGCTCACGTGATAACTGACTGACCCTTATCATTCAGATTTTCACAACCCACCATCATGAATGAAAAGAGAATGATACTTTTTCTGACCAACAATGGCCACCTAAGTTGCAGGGATTTAAAAAATAATAACAATTTAAAAATCCTTGTGCAGATAAGAATCCAAACTTGATTGAATTCTAAAACCATTTGGGTGTCTAAATACATTAAATTCCTTTAAAAATCCATGCATAAGAGTGTATTTCCCTTGCAGGTGCACTCAATACTGAAGAGAGATGTAAGTATATATTGCACTATCCAGCACCACCACCAGAACCAGCCTAGACACAGCATCCTACAGGTTGTTTGCAATTGATTTCCTGAGTTTCTCAGGCAGGCTTTGAGCCTGCAATGCTCAAGGCAACTGAAGTCATGTACCTAGACTAATTTTCTTGGTTGATGGCACAGTTATTCTAACATATGTTTAGTACACTCTTAAATTTCAGCAAGAAGTTTCAACTCATAAACCTCAATGTTTTAAAATCTGTAAGTACCAGAGATGCAAATACAGTCAATTAATTTTTTTCACTACAACAATACAAAAAAAGTTAACTGAGAGGATCTGTGCTTTAAAGTTGTTGGAAGCCAGGGGCTATTTTTTGTGATGGTAATTTACAATGTCATATGAATCTGTCAGCTTCTCTAGATTTAAGTTTACATCTGTGAGTTTTAATTTGAGAATTCTCTGATTTGACATAGATTTAGACTTGATGACCCCTAGCATGCTTTTTATATATCCTCAAAAATATTTTATAAGCTGTTTTGAATATTAAAAGTATCTGAGTTTCTCATCACTGTATTCAATAAAAACTTTGTTATCGAAATAAAGGAAATCAGAACTAGATTCTCAGTGAAACAATGGATGGCACTAACCCATAGCTCTAATAAATGGCGCTAATAGGGGTAGTTGTGAACAAATACTTCTTGGGAAAAGAGTTTTCAAGTCAGTTAAATGAGTATTCAGTTAAATTATAGTTTCAAATTTCTGACTTACATCCATTACTCTTATTCAGCCCATAGAAGATACAGTTTCCATTAGACTTCCAGTTTGACTGGCAAAATAACAGAGCTCAGAAAAGCAGCCATGGTTCATTCAGATATATGTTTGCCTTTTAAAAGTAATTTTCACTCTATTACTTTATTATTTCTT
Organism: Nicator chloris; assembly: GCA_013400495.1. Classification (NCBI taxonomy): domain Eukaryota; kingdom Metazoa; phylum Chordata; class Aves; order Passeriformes; family Pycnonotidae; genus Nicator; species Nicator chloris. The sequence goes on from WAAE01008163.1 coordinate 4,830, forward strand.
GTTACATCCTGTCTTGAAATTATTGCTATAACCACTGTAAACATGAGCATATAACAAGTTTATTATAAATTCTGTTCAGATTAACAATCATCAAGCCCATATTTCATTGAAATAATTGCATTTGTGAGAAATGCACTAAAGGCCAAGCAATCCTTAGCTGCAGTTATTTTTACCAGCACGTCTTAACGCAATTACTTTGTTGTTTTCAATGCAAGAAAGAAAATTGGGTTATCATTTTGTAATTTTCATATCTATTTTAATAGCAGAACTTGAAGCAGGATCCCAATCTATTGTGATATATATGGACTGATTTTCAAACACTTTGATAAACTTACCAAGAATGTGCATGTGCCGCAATACAAGTTCAGCTCCTTCGGAAGGTTGGACCTAACAGTTTAATTCTGTACACAACGCTGAACTGTACATGCAGTACTTTCACAACCTTTTTCTTTTCTGTTGCCTTCAAAGTATATCTTCTTTACCACTGCAAAAGACACTTCCATGTTCACACACAGACAAACACAGACACACAGAGTTACCTCTTCTCTTTTCTCTATGCGTTGTCTTTCCTTGGACCCCTCTTCCCATCTCTATAAGTAGAGCTCCCTTCTCAGGAAAAGTTCAAAGACTGAGAGGTTTAGTACTATTTGGATTAGCATGAAATCTTGTTGCTTATCCAAATTACAGAAAACCTCTAAGTCTTTTGAACTTTTTCCTTAGAAGAGAGCACACAAAATTCTATGCTTATTCAGGACACCTGGATTTTCAAACCTGAGCTGGAATTTTATGAGGACAGTCTCTCTCTTATGGTTTAGTACATGCACTACAGTGAATAAAGAAATAAGAAGAGGGAAAAAAAAACTTTGCCAACCATCTCCCTGTCTCATCTCTTTCTGTAAGATGAAACAGATTAAATTACTTATCCATCACAAGAAAGCTGTCAGGGTTTTTAATTCACAACCTTTTGCATATGCATTACTTTTCAGAATAAACATGATACCTCTTGTTATTATCTCTTAATGTATTTCAGCACCAGAAGTTCCAGACTGAACAGTGCAGAAAAAAGGGAAAACAGTGTAAGAAGACTATTTTTTTAATCTTATTATAACAGTAGGAAAACTGTATCTAATTTTGTCAGTATGTAAGTTTGCATGTATTTCATATATTCCATTTTTATGATTTAAGTTCTGACATCACAAAATGACACCCAAATTTCCCTTTATCACTTTGCAGGTTAAATAAAATCCTTGAAATTATGGTTTTCCATTTAGTCTTGAACCTGGTCTCCTGCTCCTCAGCAATAACATCTATAGACCATAACATCTGAGCACTTCAGCTTAAGCTTTCTTTTCTATAGTTACCACTGTTGGCAAAAGCATGATTTTGAGGATGGTATTAGAGAATATTATTGCAATGAAAGTTCTATTGGTTGGACCATTGCCCCCAAGAAGGGAGTGATAGAGACAGCAAGGGTTCTGCCCTTCTGATGGTTCCTCTAAAAGGCTTCTTAGCTGACTTTCTTCCTGTGTCCCTGGTTATGACAGTACCATCAGAATCATTTATGTTTCATACCAGTAGTTCTTCCAGAGTGCAGCAGACCCATAGTAAAATAATGAAAGTGGCATTATTTAACATTAAATGTCATAACACTTGACAGGTTCATGTAAATGAGGACCTTACGAGACCAAAACAAAAAAAAAGAAACAAACAAAAAAAAAAAGAATGCTTTGTTTTCTTTACTGTGAATTCAAGACTAAAATAGCAACTGATCCAGGCTGGGATCCAGGAACACAGTGCCTGTGACACACATAGACACAAATTAACTTCTCTCAGTCTCTCTGCTTTTTCAGTCAGGAAAGTGTAATTCTCCTATTTTGGTATGAATTGCATAATTCTCAGAAAAATCTTCTCCATTTTACCCTTTCTTCAGCTGTTAGGAAGACAGAAGGAAGAGACAGAGGGGAAGGAAGGCGAGGCAGGGAGAGTGATGAGGGCTGGGCTGAGTGGCAGCACAGAAGAGGACCAGCAGTTCGGGTCCCCACCTTCCCTCCCTCGCTGTCAGAGACACAGCAGAGGTGCTTTCAGACCTAAATGGAGACAGCGAGTTCCTCCCCTATTGTCACAGCAAACATAGCAGGTCCTCCTGATGTGGCTTCCAGCTTTCTCATCTTCTTGCCTTGTCAGAAGGTTGCCATCGTTTGAACAGGTACACAGCATTTTGAAAGGATTAGGGTATAAAACACAATTCAATCCTTTACAAAATAGACACTGGGAAGGGGAAGGGGAAAAGCAAAGTGTCAGGTGCTGTGGAGTGACTGGACGAGGACAATGTGCACAAGTAAAAATAGCAAATTGATTGAACCCCTGTTCCCGTGAAGCAGGGGCAGAAAAAAATGATACATGACAAATACTGCCAGAGCAAAGCAGGAGGAGAAAAGTGTCGTTTATGACAACGTGAGAAGGCAAAGGATTAGGTGACACCAGCAAGGGGAAGGTCACCCCCTCAGAAATGCACTAGTTCTACAGTTTAATAGTGACATGGAAAGCTTCATCTTTACTATTACCTTCATTTTAGCTACATACATTTACAGTAATGGCAACAAAGGCTGCTTATCGTTGTACTACCAAAGCCTGATAAGGTGGGGTTTTCCCCTATTTAGCTTTTCTCCTTAACTGCACGCCAGCAAATACCCTCAAATAATCAGGTTGCCCACATCTTTCCCCCCCACAAATATATGTCTTTGTATGTAGGATTTGCAGCTTTTCTTCTATTCTATTTCAAGACAAGTTTCACCTTTAATGTTTATTTGTTGTTGTTGTTGTTGTTTGATGCATCTAATTCACAAAACAAAGAAAAAACAATTTTTCTTAACACTTTCTCATTTTTGCTCCTCTAGGATGGCAGCAAACACCATTATAATTCCTAAAAAAAAAAGACTGTAAAGCCCTCGCACTACTGAAACCACACAATTTGTTAATTGCTGAGAGGAACTTTACTTAATGTGACAATGGCTGCCCTCAATCAAGAGTTTCAAAAGGTTTTTTTGTTCCTAAATGGCTGCTATGGAAAGGATATTACCTGACTCAGAAATTACAGCAGGATGTTGGCAAGCTCTAAGTTCTCTGGGCAGGACTTCAGCAATCCAGCTAGATTCTTTTCTACACTGTCAGCATCTACTTGGCCACAGCCCAATCCCATTTATCCTGGAACAGCCATGACCAGTCTGGACAAAAGGGGAGAAAGTAGTGAGCTAACAACTTCAAGTTCATGTTGCTCCCTAAATTACTGTAGTCTGTCCTGAACATGATTTGAATCAATTATGTGAAGCACATGGAGAGAAAGCTATCAGTACTGAGCAAGTGTACAACACCTCATAGATCTAAGAATTAAAGAGGAAAGTCTTAGTATAGGCATCCAAAATATATTCATGGCTATTTATTGAAGTTGAAATAACTACTAAGTTTAAAAGAGGCTACAAGATGGCTGTTTTAATTAAAAAACAAAACAAAACCAAACAAAAAAACCACCACAAAACAACAAACTATAACTCTTATCATATAAATGGTTTACAATAAAAAATATGTGATATTATGACCTAAAAAAGTTAGTGGGAGAACAGGAATGTAATCCATCACACATGGATATCTAAATCTGAAAGCAGATCTCATAATACCCATTGGAAAGTTACAGGTATTTCATCACTTTTAACCATTTTATGTAAATCATGAGAGAAGACAGAGAAAGTTACTACTCTTTATAATGGAAGCACAGAATCTTAATCCACATAATCAAACTTAATTAAAGACTAAGAAGTAATGCATACAAACAGATCCGTAATTTTGGCCTTCCCTGATCTGTAAGTTAGTCAGCACACTTCTTTATCATCTCCAGAATGTGTGTATTCATCAAGTTTTAATAAGGCTAGCTGGCTTTCAAAGGAAAATTTTAATAAAAAAGATTATTCAAATAATAATAACTGTGCACAATCTGGATTAGTAATTTTTTAATCCAGATTAAGTATGCCCCACACTTGGTTTTGGCACTTTTGGAATAAGAGGTTTACACACCAACTGAGTTTTCTTGGTTCAGTTGCTCTTATTTTCTGACAAATTTCCATTCCTGTCCGTGATTCAAAAGCCAATCATATACAAGCAGGCACTACAGTGATAGAAAATTCAGTAGCTGCAGAAATCTTTAGACAAAAATTTTTGCCATAAGCTTCTTACATTGAAACTCTGAGCTATTAGATAAATTAAACCTTACACTTTGGATAATTTTATATCACATTTTTCATCATTACTCATGTGCTATCTGTTACCTCTACCTACCAAAACCATTACATTGTGCTTTAAACAAAATCGGCTCCTTCAAGCTGAAAATGACAGCCAGTCAGTGCGTAGCACATTTCGTGGTAAGTCAAGAAAACTTTGTCAAAGGCACCCAGACTCCACTTTTTTACAAAATCAGGTTTATAATGAGGTTGTAATCGCCAAGCAGAGCTGTGCAGGATCTCAGTCTATGAGGTTTTATCCTAAAACTCGTACTGAGAATTTCAAAACAAATTTGAAAAGTCTGCAGAATTAAAGGTCTGTAAACTGACATGCAATGGATATGTTTAGCATACATCAAATGTATGTCAGCAATAAGGACTGCCACTCAAGAAAGAAATTTTGCTGGACGTTGCAGGTTGTCATCTTTAAGGCTGCAGTTCTGATGCAGACAGCTCATCTATTATGCTCCACAAGTCTTCAGTTTGTGGATATCTTAGTACAGAACTATCCAATTAATTGCTTGAAGCTGTAGTAATGTTATGCATGACAAGCAGGAAAATTGCTCTGATTAGGCAAAAGTGCAGAGTCAGACCTCAGAACCATGCAGTTGTATTTCCTTGTGAATACACAGGACAGAAAAACTACGACAGCTCCTCCTTTTGAGTGGATGTGAAATAAGTACTTGATGCTTTCATTAAAAATCAAGTAAATAGCAATTTATATCATCGCTGTCACAGAGGGCCACTAGACCCCTTTGACTGAAGGAGAAATATCTGCCTTTGAATGGCATGCTTGGAACAACACTTTCTCTTTCCACTGGAACATCAACGGAAATTCTCTCTACTGGAAGTACATGAAGAGAAGCAAGCATACCTCAGCTAGAATCACTGCAAATATATTGCCATTTCTTTCTCTCCTATTCCTGAGAATATTTTATCTTTTCCTAGAAATCCCTCCAAATATGTTTGCAGCAGACACAGCCCCCCAACCACTTCAGGAGAGCACAAATTTCAGTCTGTCTGAAAAAAGGGCATTAAAACTGAGACAAGTGAATAATTAAATATGATAGAAACAGAAATGAAGCTAAATCAGCAAAGTGTCCTACCTTAAGACAAGAAAAGAGAGGAAAATCAGACATTCCATAGGCCAAAAATAATAGAGACAAATAGGATATCTTGTGTTCTGGTTTCACAAGTAACAGGTTCTAGCAGCAAGGCAGAGGTCAACCTGGAACTGAAAAAAGTTAAAATAAGAAGTTAGTAAACAGAATAGGAAAGAAATATCATTACTAACTGATGAATCTCAGAAAGCATTAGTAAAAAAATAAGAAGCAAGAAATTAAATGCAGTTCCCTACATTTTGGAAATCGTTTGAGATAAAGAACATTGACCTCGGGCCATGAAATGAGCAGGGAAGTTGCCTAAATAAGCCAAAAAGTCTTAGTTAAAGCAGTAACATCCAAGATGATTGTAATAATTTTTCATGGTCTGAGTAAACCATTCATTTATTTATATTATATTTAATCATATTTTTATATTTTCATAGGAATACACCACAGTTTGAAAGGTGTGTCAATGTATGCACGAACACTAAAAACACATGGTTGCATTCTCACATCTTTCTGGCACACGGGCCTGTATGATAAACAATACATATGTAAAACACTGTACACATAAACAGTGTATAATCAAGAGATACGAAGAACATGAGAAGTAACATCACCTAACCCTGAAGTTATATATGCCCTGAACAGGACGTTACACCAGACAATTGCCAAAATTCCCTTCCAAGCTTAGCTGTTTCTTGTTTTTAAGGTGAGGTGTTTCTTCATAAACTACAAGCAAATATCTTGCCTTGTGAAGCACCTTGTGGTTCCCCAGTAGAGATCTGTTTGGAGAACCAGTGGCTGAGGGAAGTTGGTGCGACAAGGTCCCACATGATATCACAGTTGTGGGGCTGATGGCAGCAATGATTTTCCCAACTCCCAGAGACCAAAGCTTGAATCCCTACAGCCTGCTCTCTTCTGCCCTACTACAGATTTCTTAGATATAATGTTTGATATAATTATTAACTTTTGCAATGGCTGTAGAACAAAACAGGGAAAAAAAGTTACATTGCAGACATGAGGCTAAACTCTTGAGGAATATAATACAAATGAGACATATCTCAAAGTTCATATGAAGAGTATTTGGGTTACAAAACATTTTACAGATGTGCAAGAAGAAAGAATGTTTTTCTGGACAATCTTGAAAAAAGCAGGAGAAATCAGAGTATAGACAGACCTTGTAATAGCTATAGTACTCATAGAGAATTACAAAAATTAAAGACAATAAATGAAAAGAACTGGAAACAGATCCCAAAAAAATACCCCTCAGTTATTTGAGTTTCAAATAATTGTTCAGTTCCCAGTTTATTATAAAGTGCCGAAAATTACGGAGACTATACACCAGGGTTTTCAAAGCAGTGGTAACAAGAGCTAAATAATACATTGATGCACATCTGTGCCATAAACAGCCACACAACTCTATTCATGCTGGGATAAACTAAGTGGAGCGCTGGGTTTGCATTAAGTATTTGGTCTGTAACTCTATCTGAATGCTGTATTGATCAGTTTCCCCTTTCCCTGTGATAAGCAACACTGCAGGTGGACACAGAAGAGCTGTCAGAAGTGGCATGCAGAGAACAGGCACATCTCTTGCTAGAGGCCTCTGTTAGGACCAAAAGCAGCTCAGAAACACAGAAGAGAGCTGGCAGCGGGTAATCCTGACCCTCTGCTGAAGTTACATTAACTACTTTTGGGTTTGCAAGACACAGGATGAGATAGCACCAAGACAGGTAGCCTGGGGACAGGCTTCAGGTTATTAAGACAGCTACGGGGTTCGCCAGGAGGAATACAAACTTGGGTGAATTTTCCTGAGGGGAAGGGGGAAATGGGAGTTAAGACCAACCGCGGAGCGCGCCCGGTAGCAGCAGTTGTACGACGGCAGCCTTCGGCTAGCCAGAGGCGTCCATGAAAACTGCACAGAATCAGTTCTGAAATCCAACAGTAATGTCCATTTGTTGGAGAAATTAATTCCCCAAAGAAGAGAGCAAAGGGAAAAAAATCAAACATAGCAAATTTTTCTGACATTACAAAATGAAGTGCAAGTCTATAACCTTCTCAATATGCTATCTCTGTTAAAGTAAGGACTTCATTTCTGATGACAGCCAAATCCCCAAATATTAGTACCATGAAGCATTATTAGATATTGAACCACTGAAGAAATACTGTAGCAGAATAAATAGCAATGCTGTTCTATTTCTTTGAACTAGATTTTTGAAACAAAATGTGAGTCTTTCTGTAAGCTACAAAGGTGTGACAGAGAAGTATGACTGAATAACAGAATAAAATGTCTCTCTATCAAATGCATTAAACCAGTTAATGCAGATGAATAGGTACTGCTCGCTTGCTTCCCAGTAACATTGGCTTGCAAATTATTTGCAAGAGGATGTTAAACTCTCTCTTTGGTATAGATCCAGCAAAACCACTGCCAGATCACACCTCCTGGGAAATGTGGGATTTGGCATGGAATTTGGCACAAGACTTTACAAATGTCAGTTTTCCTGTAAAAACATCAGGTCTGTTGTCATGAAAACATCAGTTATGAGTTATTTCTTTTCTTAATATTACTATCCAATACAAATAGAGAGGGGATGAGATGTCAGTCATGTACAGCCATGCACTCAGAATTGGATTTTTGTAACAGAATTGCCCAGAATAGAAACATGAATTTTGGATTTTGAAATGTATGTCCACATCTTGGATCAGGACATGTTGTATTTAAAAGTATCTCTGCTCGGTACTTCAGAATGCCTATCATTATGAAAAAACTGACAATTAGCAAGCAGCATGAGCTAGGTACTCATATATAATCTAGATTTGCTGGGGTACCACCCCATTTATTTTCTTTACAGAAATTTATATCAAATTTGTGGGGGGATTTTATTAATGTTTCCCAGGAATATAAATCACTAGAGAAAAGTAAGGATTTTATCAAGATAATCATGGCAATACATTCAGTAGTCTGTGATGTTATTTTACCAGCCTGGCATGCAATGAGTTATAGTTTTACTGAATCAATACACCTAAGCTCCTGTAAAGTTTTTACCAAAACTTTAAATGGTTAATTAGTAACTCATTTTAATATAGTGCTAATCTGTGGGAAAGCAGGAAATACCTGCTCCAGGAAAATGCAAGCCATCTTTTGGAAGACGTCTATTAAGTTTGAGGAGCCAGAACAAACTTTTGGGCCGAATGGACTTCTTACTCCACACAGCACTTCAACAAAGCTTGGTCACTTCTGTATCTAACAACCTGCCAAGACATAAACATTCAGCCCTCTGAGTCACATATTATATTAACACTGGGATCTCCTCTGGACATTGACAGCAATTACACCTGCACCTTGTAAAAAAAAAACACTGCTAAAGTTCACAAAATTAGAATTTTCCCAAAACGTCATATTTTCTAAAGTTCCCCTTTTTGAAACAAAATTTGACTGTATATTTTTATGTCCAGCCTTTGTGTAGAACAGTTGTCCAGGAAGAAGGACACAGAACGAGCCTCAGAAGTAAAAGCTTCAGTATGGGACCAGTGTCAAAGTAGGTCAATTTTTAGGACTAACAGCCTTGACAGTGTCCATTTAATATGTTGATCTGTTTCTGTAAAGCACATTAAGAAAAGTTTAGCATGAAAGAGGCTACAAATGTGTTTGATATGATATGGCAATAAGTGTACATTTTGAGCATACTAAAGCTGCCAAAGTACATTTTAAACTGCTTTTCTTTACTAGCTAAGGGTCCAGTTCATTGAAAAATAAAATCCAGACTTCTGTACACTAGAAGCTGCAGAAAATCTGTTTTTCTGTAACATCTATAACCTACTGTGTGTATTTTCAAGGTGGAATCTACATCTTTCTTTGAGAGATTATGGATATTTTTTGTCCCTTTGAACCCCTGAGTAAACTCAAGATTAGGAAGTTGTCTATACAGAGCCAGGCAAAATCACTTGCCTTGAGAATTTAAAAGTTCTGAGTACTTTGTTTTCAAGAACAGTTCTGAACCACCTCATTTGTTGATTTATGTTACTTCTGATTCACTTGTTATGTCCCTTATATGAATCTACTTGATGAAAATGTGATGCATCATACTTACAGGTATTGATAAGGAAAACACACTTGATAAAGAAGAGTGAGAACTTATATCCAAAGAGAACTCACTAGTTATTCTTGTTTTCTTTTTTGATTAAAAGATGTTAATTCAGTGATTAATGAATATAGAAAATGTCTTGTACAGATAGTTCAGGAGGCCATTTTTCGTAAAAAAGGGTAAAGTTTTAAAGTCTCAAACTTTATAATGAACTTAGTGAGGAAAATCCCTTAATGTTTGGCTTCATATGAGAAGTAACTGCTGATGTTTTATTTTACACATTTCTGATTTCTTCACTGTTCCCACTGTTGCCCACTATGAAAACAAGCTGGAAGTATATTCAGTCGTTTTGCTTTATTGCTTTACTTTTAAATACATTACCCTGTAGTTTTCATCACTTTTGTATCATTTACAGTAAAGGATACCATCACCACAAGCTCTCCTTCAACATCTTTTGCTACATTGCCTGATGCATTTGAAAAAAGCAGACTGGTTTTCAAGCACACAAATCCTTCTTCAGGCCTGCAAATGGAAACAGCCAAACTTTAACAAGCATACCAGTTATACATGCATACAAGCCTGTAACGTGAACACAAAGAAATAAATGTATTTGAGTAGCACTGTGTTCTAACCGTTTCCTAGGAAGGAACATTTCCATATCTGGAATTGCTTCCAAAATATTTTTAGAAGAGTAAACACTTAAGGAAAAACATTAAAGCACGTGGCAAAATAATCTACTCTTAGAAGAGGCTTCAAAAACTAAAATTCCATCACTAAGCAACTACTAAGGCTAAATAAAACGAAGCCTGACATTCTACAAAATATCAAAGAATGAAAAGACATAAAATATACATTAATACAAAAATATATTTTCAAGGAATATGTGCACAACTGCTAATTAATGGCAAATGAGGATCAAATAATTTTCTTGTGCACAGCCACAACTACCAAAGTGTAAAACATGACTCGTTGTGCAACATGAATATAAAAACATCAGATCAACAGCAGGCACTTGTTATTTTCAAGCAAATGAACTCCGAAGACTTCATCTTCAACCATAATTTCCTTGTACCAGCTTTGATTTATGGTAACATTGTGTTCCCTTTGAAATGAGGTGGGGATTTTCGCCAGTTTCACAGTTTTGTGATAGGGTTTAATCTCTTTGTATGTGTTTTCAGCACAACTGGGAAGGAAGCAGACAACAATATTTTAGCTGTCAACAACTAATGTTTAATTTTTTCTTCCTAAACTTATAACAATTAGAAACACACCCCTGCACTGCTTATTTTTCCCTGAAACATGCCTCCTACACTTGGCACAACTCTTACATTGCTGTCCTGATGGAATCTGAAAATAACAATAATTTTGAAGAAAAAAACCATTTAAAAGCTGGTTCTTATGCTAGCTTCCAAACCAATCTACACACTGAGCAACCCTCTGAAATTCTTCCTGTCTGCAGAAGCAATGGTGGCTGGGCTAATTGTCACAAATTCTTATTTTACAATTTCTCATTTACCTCTCCTTCTTTTTAAGATTATTTTCTTTTGGAAATGTAAGTTTTACCTAGTCTTTTTTCCTTTATATACTTTTCTTGGTTTTTCACATTTGTTTTAGATGGCACACCCTCCATTTCATTGCTCCTTTCTGCAAATACAATGTATATAAAGAAACTTTCGGGTTAGAATGATCAACTGGGAATATAAATTATTAAAGAGAGTTATTTCTCTAGAATTTCTTCAGCAACATCTTAATTAGCAACAAAGGCAAAGAACGGGTGAGTCAAGATTTTGCGCTGCAGGACATCTGAAAACAGCTGCCTGATCACCTGATACTTTTTTCATATCAGACACCAGAGCACAAAAATATTATCAGAACAAAATTCTTCACTACTCTGATTCAATGCAGATAAGCAGGAAAACATCAGCCTCATCCTTGAAACAAAAATCCCTCTGCATTGAAACAAAAATCTTCTTGCACTGAATAGATAAGATATGATAAGAAAAATTTATAAAGAACAAGCCTTTAGGTTTGGGGTCTTTTTGTTAAATTTTGCCTAGATGCATCTCACAAAACAAAATGCTCTGAATCAAAATTATGACATAGTGCTCTCAGCCACTGCTGGCATGTAAGAGTCAGTCCTGAAGCTGAGAGTGCAGTGAAAGAAATTACAAAGCTGCAGCAACAGTCTGCTGCATGCACCTCTTCCCTACAGCTTTGCTAAAGTGCAGCCAAGCCAAAATCATCCATCAGCCCTGCCTACCCAGAGAGCCTGGCTGTGTCCAAGGACTGGCAAACTGCAGTCACAACAGGCTCAGAGGAGTGGGAGAGACAGTTTGAATGGACGCCACGTCACAACACCACACCTGCCCAAGCTGAAACACAGCCACTGCTCCTGCAATGCTGACGGGCAATGCTGACAGCCTTCCAGGCAGCTGGGAGGAGGGAGCCATAGCCAAGTGGTGTTTCATCAGCAATGCCAAGGAGGTACCTGGAGTACCTCTACTTTCCTTTTCTTTGCTAGCAGCCACGTACTGATGGAAGTAAAGTTTTGTGCAGACACAGTAAAAGAGTTACAGAGATGCAAGTTGCTGAGGTACTCAGGGAGGCCTCTCAGGGCAGTATCAGGGCAGTCTTGCTTTAGGGACCACACATCTCATCTCCTTACACAGGAAATTCCATGTTCACAGTTTGAAGATTTAGAGCAAAACCTACAAGTCTTGTTAGATAAACCCTCTGTGCTGAAATCATGAATTGCTGCAAAACCAGGTTTGTACCTCTGGCAGCCAGTAGCCACAAGTGGGAATCACTAAGTGTGATGCCTTAAGAGGTTGACCTGGAACAGCGACTAGACAGAGCTAAAAGTATAAAGTAGGTATTTATTAAAAGGCCTTAGAGGATACACCTTGGGCAGCACAAGAGCCTGGCCAGGGCTACACCCAAGATGGACCCAAAATGGTCACAAAATGGACCATCAGTCACGAGATTTCACACTTTTATAAGTTTTGGTCCATTTACATATTGGGGTAATTGTCCAATTATAGCTCCAGGTTATGAAGTTTCATCCTTCTTGTTTGCTCTCTTCAGTTCTCTGTTGTTAATGCTTTTTGGGCTTGAAGCTTGTAATAGTGGTCCTTGGTTCTCAAGCTGGAAAAGGATTATTTTGTCTACCTACTCTGTGAAGAGAACTTGCTAACACTTAATATGAAGCTCAGAGCAACACATCAAGGTAGCACAGAATCTGAAAAATATGAAATCTAAAACTTAAGGCATCAAGTGCATCTAGCCAAATATTGCCAATTAAGTGACAATCACCAGAATTTTAAAAGAACATTTTTTCTTCTGTTTCTGTGAACCATCTTTTAAGTATTAACTTTAACATTACTCATTTAGTATGAAGGTAACCCATTCAGATAATTCACAGTAAATAGGGAATAGCAGACTGGAGCAGACTGGAGAGACTATGTACACTATGTACACATTTGCTACCTGCTACCCCAGTCCCATACAAGATATGGGAATAATTTTTTTTCTTATATAGTATTGCATGTTCTCCACTAAAAGCATATCACTGAGCCTGGGCAAACAAGACAAACAATCTGTTCTTAAGGGTGTAGCATTTCAGTTTCAAGTGCAGAAAGAACAGCATAATGTGAAAAGCAAGTTTCGAAAAGGTAGTGGCTATCTCAGAACACAACATTTGTGCACACAGAAGTACAAATAGGAGAAAAGAACAAGGTGGTCATGTAACAATCTTCAATGAAATAAAAAAATCACAGTGAATGACAGCAGCAGCAAAGGAGTGGAATATGCAAGACTAAGAATGAAAGAAATCTCCACTGAAAGAAATCTTTACCAAATTTATATGAAGACAAAGTATTTAGGATTAGACAAGATAAGAGATCAAAAGGCTGAAATTATGTTTGTTTAACTAGGTTTATGAAGGGGCATATTAAGAGGAGAGCTGCACAAACAAATTAAGTTTATGTAATTTTGACATATCCAACAAATGGTAGTGAAAACCACAACTACCATCAGCAAACAGCAGCAGGTAACCTGCTCCAGCAAGGGAGTGGTTCAGGAGATGAGAAGGATGATACAGATCACTTGCCTAAAAGGGATTGGGAAAAGCAAAGCCTTGAAGTATTGCACCTTTTGATAATTCCGATTTCAGCCTTGTCATGGTACACTACAATCAAAATGCAGGTAGCAACACGACACAGAAACAGAAAGAAAGCCTGAGGTTATTTGCACGGAAGACAGGGAGTTGCCATGTAAATTGCTGAGAACTATTTGGCCTCCAGAATTTAACTGGCCTCCTTTCACTCCAGGAGTGAATAAGACAAATCAGGCTCCCACCAGATGTCTGGAAGTACCTGCTGGAGTCAAGGCTGCAAATATTTGGTAATTTCTTGTTTTCACAACACTCTTACTACTTGAACTCCTCTCCACCCTGCTCTGGTATTCCACATTGACCCACTCTGCAGGTGATGCTCTACTTACCGAAAAAAGGAGGTTTTTTCCAGCATAAAACCACTTCAGCCCATCTCCCCAGTTACTGGTCAAGAGTACTGCTGAAGAGACCTCAGTATGTGTTAAAGTCTACACTTATTCCCACTGCGTCATGCACTGTGGGTTTAAGAATACCACTGTATTGCCCAGTAACAGTACAAAACATTATAGTTAAAGTTTACATACATTTCCAAGTGCAGATCGATTCAGCTGGCAATTCCTAATATTTTTAGTGATCTCAGATGAAATTATTCTATCTTTTATGTGACCTTTTTGCATGGTTTTACAACAAACTCTTTCAATTTATTTTTACACACATATTTAGGAACACATACATTTAGCTGCTCTGTGGTCCAAAATGCTAACTTTGAGTTTCATTCTTTAATTTTGCTTTTTAAAAACTTATAGCTTCCAGACAAAACGATATTAAGAATTATTTTAATGCATAATATATCATTCAGTTCAAATATTATAATTTGATTAGCAGAAGGAGAACTAAATTTATTTTAAAAATATGTTAAAAATAATGCTGGCATTTATACAGCTGATTTAGTACAAAACATTCTGGAATAATTTCATAGCTTTCAGTGCATGCACTTCAATTTTCTTCCATTTTGTATATTCCATAGGTACCATATCAAGGCTTATCAAAGTTAGCACTGAACAAAAAATCTGTCCTTACAACATATTTATAAACTAACAGTAATTTAAGCACTGCAATTAGCTAAATTTATGGTCTTGCAGTAATTTATTCTTTAAACTGCAATCAACACAATCTCAGTCTGAAGTATAAGACCCAAACTAAGATTTTGAAAAAGCTGCAGATGGTAAGGACAGAAAAGAAAAGTATAAAACAAAGATTTTCATTATTCTTTTTCCCAAAACCTAATTATTGAAATGGTTTGGGGTTTTATCTGGCCCATATCTCTTCTCCAGATGTAAATTCTTCTCTTTCAAAGATACTTTTTCATTTTGTGTTGTAGCAAAACAAAAGAAGTCGAGTTTTCTCCTTTCTGGTGCTTTTGGTATTTTCATTTCAAGGAAGAGATTCAAGTGGTCTAACTTTTCACCTCTGCCTAAATCGCTATTCTTCACCCCCAAAAATTCAATATATTCTCAGTCTGAATTTTGCTTTTAAGAGACACAAAAGGCCCAGCTTGGTCTGACAAAAATTAGAAGCACAAAGCATGAATTAAAACAAACAAACAAAAGCATGGCTACAAAGTTGTCCTATAATATGTATGAGGTATAGCACCTGTAACCTAATAATGTTTATGATATTTTGAGTCGTTTAACAGCTTACCATCTGTTTTGCTTTTTTTTTTGCTGTTGAACACAACCTATAATTCGCCAGAATTTTGTCTGGACCAATTTTATGATGCCTTTAAATTTTTCTTATATCTTTCTTTTCCTATGTTTGGTATGAAATGAAAATTTAGGCAGTCTCTCCCACAGTTCAACTTAACAATGCTTCAGGATTGCTGCAGAAAACACTTGTATAGGCTGAGATCATGGAGATGTCTGACACACTACTGTCTGTATTATCACACAGCCATTAATTATTAAAAATGCCCTGAAAACAGTAACCCTACTTTGAGCTTCTGGATATTTTATTAATACTTTCAGTGGAAATTAGACAATTATCTTTATTACTTTAATATCAGAATTTGCAACTGATATTTTCCAATAAAAGCACATCCCTTAGCTTTGGAGAAAGGAGGCTAGAGGCAGGGTGAAGGGAGATACTATGATAGGCATTTACTGCATTCATTCCATAAGACAAGATGGCAAATTTCTGATAGAAAAAGCAGCAATTCATATGAAAATGAAAAAGACACAAAGAAGTAAAACTGGGGAATCAAGAAAACTGTTTCTTTCTGCTTCAAACATGATACACGTGTTATCTATCAACGGTATGAAATATCTGATGTTTTAAGATCTGTTTTATTTATTTATTAGATTTCAACTTTCCACTTGGAAATTATTTACACTTTTCAAAATGAAATGCAATTAAAAATTATTTTGTTTCACAGTAGCCTCTGGGGGTTAAAAGTAATCCTGGAATTGCAGGAGCAGATGGAAACAGGTATGGAAGAACTATTAATTGCCAGTGATACAATTTCACTGCTCAGAAGAACTGCAAGAAATTACACTAAAAATTCCAGAGAAGAGTTGTAGGATTTTTTTCTCCTCTGGTATTTGTTGACTAAAACAATTATTTTGATTATTTTTTTTTCCTTTTTACATTTCCTACAATTATTTTCTCCATGACCAAGATCACAAAATAGTAAATTATTTTTTCATCAGCCATATGGTCACCTCAGAGATTTAGAAATCCAGTTTATGCCCCGTGTGTGCCAGTAAGAGTTTACTGGCAGTGTCAAGAACTCCACTCTGAACAGAAGTGGACACATAGCAGAGGAAATCTAAATCTGAGGTGACGCGGTGCCACAGACAGTTTGTGTATGGATCCCATCTCAGATGCTCAAATTCTGCTCTGGGTCATATCTATATGAGGTCTGACATATCATGGAAAAATGGAAATTCACGACTTGATTGATGTAAGGAAAGGAGGGAACTTCTAAACCATATTAGAATTTACACCAATGTAAAATGGTCAGCAGAAAAAAAAATGCCTTTCCCATAGGTAAACTTCCATGCCTTGGCATAAAGAAGTTAATTATATAACACTATCTGTGAAAAGGAGAATTGACCTTAACAGTCTTTGAGGTGGCAAAGTTAAAATCAGAGCTCACCAATCAACAGCATCTTGGGACTAATCACAAAAACTCTCATCTAAAATCAGGACCCAGTTATGACCAACTATACTGCAGGTGAGTTTGAAGTCAAAAGGTTGGGTGATTACCTGAAATCACTAAGCTAGAAATTAACTCTGAAAGGCTGGATTTCTGTCTGAATCTGACATTGAAAGAAGTAGTTAGGAATGACCTCTGGAAAAAAATTTAATCAGCACCTTTTCTCTATCTGATAAGGTTTGTAAATAAGGATGTGTCGCACTAGGACACGAAGTAAAGAGACGCAGTCTGTGTGATATCCAAGGAAAAAAAGGGCCGACTTTATTTTCAACCTCGATATTTATAGATTTCCAAAAGTGACCATGGGTTGGAGGGTGAAACAGACACCTCTCACACCCCACTGGTCAAAGCAACAGTCAATCAACTTTCTCTTCTTAGCAGAAAGAATTCTGAACAAAGAGCGGCAGTTACAAAAACAAAAGTTTTTACATAAAAACTGTAGATTCAGACTCCAAGAATGTAATCTTATCAAAAGGCTACGAAAAACTTGAGAAAACAAAGCAACAAGGATGTAGATTTTATATAAACCTGTTCATTTTGGAAAATTCTTAACTTGTGTTGCTCTCTGTTAGAAGCAGGAGGATAAACAATTTTTAGACTGTTCATGATTGCTCTCACTGATTCTCGGCTAGACTGAAAATGTGAAGCAAAATATAAGAAATAAGGTTTTGCTCTACTGGAGTCAATAAGAAAATAGGCTTTAGTTTATTCCAAGTGGTTCATAAATGTGCAAAAAGATGTCTAAAAAAAAAAAAAACAAATCTCAAACCAAAGAGGAACAAACAAAGTAGAAACCTTAGAAGTCACCATTTCTCCATCTTATTTCACTGAAACTCTGGAAAATGTGTACACTTCTTTTTTTTTCAAATTTTAGAAATTCAGGAAATAATTGATATAAAAAACCTTTCTCATTTTAGATAGCATTCCTAAGTTTAAATGAAGGAAAGACCCATTACACTCACTGAATAACACCCCACAATGAAATGTATCAGGCAAGATAGTAATGGGAAAATTAAAACTGATGGGAATTTACAGTTGTACGTTTTAGAGCACTAAATATGAGAGATATTTTCTAAATTTTTTGCATATGCTCTCAATTTTCATGAAATGTTTATCAGACTGGTTACCAAATTTGAGGAGTGGAGTCACTATATTCGTGTCATTAATAGAGTCACTAGTTGTACAACAATAACAATAGCATAGTCACTACTAGTAGTGCAGAACAATTAAAGTTTATTTCAGTAGGATTTTCATGGCCACCTGCAAAGTGAAGCCATAAAGTTTTCAGTTTTAGATGTGGCTGACCACAGATTGACTTTTACATGGTCTACTTGTCATCACATATCACCCTTAAAAGAAAGAGAAATGAAACCAGAAGTAGGTTTCTATCTCTTTTTCAAAACTTTGAAAACAAAAATATATTCATGCTATGTTTATGCTGACAGCTGAAACATCAACAGTCAAGAAACAGTAAACAAAGGAAAAGCAGAATATCTTCACTTAAGTTTGGGCTAGCTCTAGAGCTGTGGTAATTTAAATGTCCTGTCAAAATTAGGAGGGAGACCCTACTTCAAAAAGCAGGCAAAAAAAGAGAAATCCCAAAATGACAAGGTCATAGGTGAAATTCAAGGCACTTTACATCAAGGTTCAGAAATGCTCCACTGAAGTGCACTGATCTGGCAGCTGACTTCATTGTTCATGAATATGAACCATCACCCTGGTGAAAGCCCCTTATAATTGCATATGTTAATTCAGTTAGTTGGGTATCAAGTTTCAGACAGAAGAGTGTGGAGCTGGACAGAGCAACCTGCAACACTTTTTCCATTCATGAAGGAGCATACGGGAAAAGGGTGAAGTCCTTTGTCTCTGTACTTTGGATATTATAACCAAGACATCAGCAGGCTTTCTCACATCATAACAACCCCAGAAGATGTATTTTAACAATACAACTTACAACAATCTGTTGCTTGCTCTTTACCAACCATTCTGTGATTGCATCTCCCATGGCCTGCATGTGAATCTCCAACATAAGCCGACAAATTACTGTGATCCCATGATCACATGTGATTCCATCTCTCACATACTCTGTTCAGGACTTTCTTGTTACAGAGGAGTACTATCTGTGTACGCTGAAAATAAGTATGTGCAAGAGAACTTGTCTGACCTACCTTCCATCTGAATGTTTGGCATCTAGTTGGGGACATTGTTCTACACCCTCTCACAGGACAATGGTAGATTTCCCCCAAGTCTCTTTGATCATTTCCTAAAACAAATCATGCTCTATCTCCTCATTACAGAAGGAGCTTAATGAACTTAAAGTTGACACAGGAATCTAAAGTGTGTTAGAGAAGTCCCACCTACACATGGTTCAGTTTTCTTACTCAAATTCTGGATCTTGTTCCATTTCCCAAGGCTGCTGCACAGTAGATTTGGTATCCTGAGCATGATGCTCTGGGGCTTCTATGTCAAACTGTTTGAGGAGAGAAGAAAGAAAAACAGAAGTACTTCCTTCAGTCACACCATAAATACAAATAAAGACAAGGGCAGATGATCTTATCATTTTAACAAGTGAGAACAAACCTCAAGTATGCTAGAGCAACTAAAAAAAAACCACCAATCTTTCCTTTTGATACAGAAATAAGCTTTAGGCAAATTGAAATTTTTGAGATTGTTCTCACTGATGAAAAGTTTTTCAGGATCTGTAAAATGCTCCAATGAGGTAGATGCTGATCAGACGATGCCTACTACAGACCTCTGAAAGGGGAATGTAAAATCTAACCTCAAACAAGACGCATCTGTGTTGTACTTGTGTTATGCCAGCTCTCCTAAAACAGAATGAAAACAAAACCTTGCTTTGCTTTGCTTTCTTTCTGGATGTTATGGTTTTTGCCTCTCTTGGTTTTGCCCCTCTTGTTTTTGCCCTCTTCCATATTGAACAATCTCTGCACTGTATTTAGTATGTAAGCAGACTGTAAATTTGTTAATTTAAATTTACTGTTCAATTACAATTAAAAAGAAATCAAAAAGAAATAATACAAACTTACAGCAAAAGACATTTTAATGAGCTTTTAGCAATCAATCATTAATTGATATTCATCCTTAAATTGAAAGGATGAAGACAGGTAGATGGAACTATGTCAGCCATGGATCCAAGAAAAATTGTCACACGGTTTTCTCTGCCTCTTTATTTAGCCAGAGAACTTACATTAGGGAAAAAAATTGTAGTAAGCAGACCATAAAATTTACCCTCTTTTAATGAGCATGAAAACTGGACAATGAAAGCAATCACATACAAATATATTCAGGGGCAATGGAATGCTATTAAATGTTGCGATTCAGTGCACTAGGTGGTAACAAACGCAACATTGCTATAAAGGTGTCTTTTTGTAACAGAAAGATTACGAGTAACTTTCAAGCTTTATATCTACCCTCCTGAGATCTGAGAAAATAAACTAAACTCTTGGTTCCTATTGCTTTGCTATATCACTTTCTACTAACTGAGTTAACAACAGTAAGTTTAGCTTCTCAGTTCTGTTTCCATTTAAAGTGATAAGGTCTAAGTCACCCATAGTTTTGAAAAATTCACTACCTACAGCCTCAGACATCCAGAAACACTTGCACAACTCATCAGAGCTACAGTGCTAAAATCCTAAAAAACCTGTGCCTTCATTAGTGAGTGAGATATTCCCAAGCAAGGAAGAGAAATGACAAGCCAGGAAATTATATGTAAAGGTAGATTTTTAAGCAATGGTCACCCAAGTAAGGGTTGGACAGATGAGTGTTGGGCCTATTTTTTCGCAAAAATCAAAAAAGAAATACTATTTCATAAACAAATAAGCTGATCATCAAACCATGTTGGAAGCAATTTCTGGAAAACAATTCCTCTCTTCTTTGGAACTTCACTTAGCCACTGATTTTTCATTATAAATTCTTACAAATAGAGGTGTGTATTTCTAATGGGAAAGCTGAGTATCCATCCAGAGCATGCCAGGATACATGCCAAAAGCAAATGCTAAGCAAACACAACTGACAGAGCAGGAGCTGTAGCACATTTCTCTTGGTTTTGTTTCATCACTAATAGTTCAACTTTGGCTAGGTTACTACAGGATGGGAGGAGAGAGGGGAGAAAAATTAAGTATTCTTTCATGGTTTCAAATCTGGCTGCATCCCTTTTCCCCTCCTTATTTCTCTGAATATACATTGCCCTCTCCAAAGATATAATTCTCTAATCTATCCACTTTAAATAGATCTCTGCACAGCATGTGCTTGTCTCTCTCCTTTGCCTGTGCTCTGAGCTGACTGGATACAAAAAGTCAGATGCAAAAGCTGGGTGTCCATTAGCAGAGCCCTGAGCCTAAACTAATGACTTCTGGCTTATGTCTTCCTGGGCAGATACCTCAGCTCCACCTCAGCCTACAATATCCTGTGCATCAGCTGCTGCTGGACAGCCTGTTAAGCTGATATTGGCACCTACGATATGTCTGTTGTGAAATCCATGATCAGCAGCAAAAACATCAGGTTAACCACCTCATTGTTTAGCAATGCATATGAAATAAAACATATGAAATAAAATTATATAAAAGATTTGAAAGTGGGAGCTGGCATTCCACTCTACTGTAATTCAAGCCTTTCTATTTTTACAGTGGCCAGAACAAGCTACTCCAGGTGACTCAGACCCAATTCCTCCACAAATCTTCCCCCATCACAAACTGCTGCAGGCTCACTGGCCATCAGACCTTAAAGTCTAAGATGCAACCTCAGAAATACGTCTCTTCCTAGACTAGAGCAGAGCTGGCAGTTCAGTCAGCTAGTGAATGTCATCGAAGAGCAGTGCAGCTTGAACAACTGTTTCCCTCTAAGCAAAACAGTTGTTTCTTCAGTTGGTGTCTCTGCTGATGCCAGTGGATAAAGGTAAAGACTAAAGGTAAAGACTAAAATGCCTTCCTGAGCTATCAGCAGAAAATCTGACTGACAGGAAATATGGCCATCCTTCCTTCCCTTTTATTTTTGTCTTCCTGACAAACCCTCCAGTTGAAAGGAAATCAGTGTTTACACACAACAACTGACACACACAGAGCAGCTGCTGTGTTGCAGCTCTGTCACAGCACCATTTGGAGCTAAAATCTGGGACTGCCTCATGTCTCAGCACTGGTTCCCTCATTTCCCACCTAGTATTTATGTGAATAAATACCTAAAATGTGGTTCTGAGCCCACCTGTCAATGTCATGATTAATACTACTCGTAGAAATACATTTTAGTGAAAGAATTGCCCTCTATGCTGTAACTAACTTCACATGTAAATTGTATTTATGGCCTAAGCTCTTAACTGATCAACTATGTTCAAGCATTTCAATGCTCCTGAGGAGCATTAGCTGGTCTGGTGGCTTCAGCTATCATCCAAACTGACAGCAAAGTTGTTATGGAACAACAAGAAAGTCAGAACAAACTCAGTAAGGTAACACTTTAAGGTAACACTTTAAGCACTTCAGCTACACACCAAAGCAACCATCTCATATCTCAGATTAACACTGAATTTCCATATCCATCAAATATCACCAGCTGCTACTTCATGAAAGAGGTTCACTCTGGTGGGGGAATGAGTGCCTACAACATACTCAGTCTTCTCATGGTCTAAAACCCCTAAAGGTGAGGCGTTACAAAACAACAGAAGAGACCCTCTGGTCCGTTATCACTATGATCAGCCCACTGTGCACTGCTGATCCAGGCTGATGCTTGAAGCCAACAGCAACATGCTTTGGTCATTACTGAGGCCTGGACAGGATGACTCATTAGGGATGGCGTTATCACAGAATAATCACACCCTTGGGTATTGGGTACACAACCACATCTCAAGCCTTGTAACACCCCAGAGGTGTGATTATCTGCTGTCATGCTTTAATTCTTAATTAAAACAAGGGTTGCAGCTCAGATAAGATCTGTGAGAGGATTATGGTCATTCTTGGTTAGACAAGGGGGAACGTGTATCTTTGGAATTAAAATTCAGGTGCTTGGGTGAACTCTGCAATGCTGAGCCGTGCTTGAATCCACCTCATCTTAGTTTTCCCTTTAATATGATTTAACCAGGAGGTAGCACACACAAAAAGCTGCGACTTCCAGGAACCAAACACTGAATAACACAATAAAGTGCACAGTGCTGCCATCATTCAAACATTTTTTGCACTTTAATCACTTCTTGGCATTTTAACTTAAATAAAGCTCTGAACTCTAAGTGTGCTTCTAATGATGCTGGAAGACTAATTCTAGTTACTTAACATTAGTACAAGTCATAGCAGCCGTAAAAACACTGGAGGAATGTTTTGTTGAAATGAGTACTAAACTACTCAACTTGCACATATAAAGATGGATATACAGCCTGGGGAAAAAAATTAATATAAAGCAGTTTTGTGATTTTTTCAAAAAACCTTATTTTTAACAAATATTAACCCAACTTAAGGTCTCTTTTAAAGGTTACATTTGCATTTACAAAGAACTTTCAAGCAATTTAACTACAATGAATTTTAACAAGGCGCTTCCTGTTCTCACTGCTTGCGTATTTTTAAATTTTATGAGACTCTTCTGGCGGAGTTTTGTAGCCGTTAAGATGAAAGCCTGGATGCATGCATACTTGAGAAGTGGAGGAGGAGGAAAAAGAAGAATAAAAAGAAGAAAGGAAAATAATCAATTTGGTATCAAATTTATTCCAAAGACGAAAAGTGCATTTTTTTTTTCTGATTGTGAAAGAAGACATGCAGGGAGGTCAAAGGTCAAGCAAAGAGGAGACAGTATTGTGTAGGAACTGTCACGCATCACCACCTATTTTGACATGCACAGGGCCGTTTGTTGTCTGTCGAACATGCAAATTAAGTGCCTGCTGTCATAGCTAGCCGATATCTGAAAGTGGAAAATGAGACCACCTGTAACCAGTGAATGGAGTGATGGACAAGCATTCAGAGCTCGTCATTTCCAACGCCATTCACACCACCTCCGAATTGCATATGACATGTAAAAATCTTTTCTTAATATTCACAACCGGGAAGTTTGGGGAATTATGGAGGCTTCAACTGCTGCATCTAATGGGTTCTCCAAGCAGACAGCTGTGACTGTGAGCTGGCTTGATAATTAGGTGTCCAGGAAGATTTTATGCTATGAATCAGTTAAAAGGGAGAAAAGAAAAAGAAAATAATGGCAAGCAAAACTCGCTGGAATGGAAATTATATTAACCCTTGCATGTCCTCCTCGGCACTTGGCTTTTACAATTCCAGTGAAGCAAGATTTGCAGAAACCAGACACATAATAATTTGTCTTCTGTCTCTGAGCAGCACTGTCTTCCTACCCAGAAAAATTGCACTCCAGCTCTGTTTGACGTTTTGTTTTCCTGAAGAGAACTTAGAAGCATTAAATCTAAATATGCCAATCCCTCTTCTATTTGAAAGCAAAGGCAAGGCTTTATTTGAATTTCTAGTTAATATGGTGCATAGGATTTTAAGAAA
>WAAE01008165.1:0-31460 GCA_013400495.1 Nicator chloris
ACTGTAACCTAGGACAGCCAGTCTGACTCTTTTAAAAATCTCATTCATGATTAGACAGGCAGCATTGCTGAAACAAGAGAGGACACATAACCCATAGGCTGGAGAAGAAGGGTATAATATTTGTTTGATTTAGAATGAGCTTGGACTATCATGGTACCTAGAAGTTAGGAGAAAGGGAAGAAATTTAGGAAAGAGGAATAAGAAAGCGAAAAAAGAAAAATTAAACTGTATGTGCCATTAATTTTGTCGGTACCTGTGTTATTTTTATGAGCAGGGAGTAAATGTTGCTATTGAGCATTGCAAACCAAATTATTCATTCCTATTCTAAGAAATGCCCTCTAAGTATCACAAAAGGCTTGAACTCCACCAAATAATGCATCTAAGTATGAGCTTTGAACATGAATGGAGCCAGGAATCATTGACACCTTGTCTCTGTAGCATAACCAGGAGGTGAAAGCATCAGGAAAGTACAAGATTCACAGAAAAACCTATAGATTCAGAGAAGCTGCCTTCAGCTGTCAGACACCAACTTTTTCTCTTTTGTGCAATGCTGCCAGAACTTGAGAAAAAGGTTCTTCATAGTGCCTTTTTAATATATGTTGTGCAGTACATGGGATGAAAAATTTTGTACAAGCAAATAGGGAACAATATTAGATTAAGATTATAGAAAGACAACATTCATAGGGTATGTGAGCAATAACAATAACCAATACAATAAGGGATGTTATTTCAGAAATCAAGTTCTATTAGGGAATATTTTCTAATTGAAAAAGTAGCAAATGAATTATTTCACCGAATTTATTACTTTCTTCTATTTTAGATAGTGTTCCTGATGTTGCAAATAAGACACAGTGCAAACACTTTCAAGGAAGAAAGATCTGACAGCTGATATATTGAAACCTGGTGGCAGAAATAGGAATGCAATACATTAGAAAAGTCATTAGAGATCTGAGAAGTTCCAGAAAAAAAAACCAACAAAAAAAACCCAAAGAGGAAAAATATGTTTACAAGATTTTGGGAGGTAAAATTAGAGATGCTGGAAGGGGGGAAAAATTCTTAGCAATACAAAAATTTTTTCAAGGAAGTTCTAACCATTTTGACCGGTACAGAAGATGATGTTTAGAAACTTGCCCAGTGTTTGATGGTTCTCCTCATTTAGAGACGTTTGTTGTCAGCTGAAGTGATTACTGACTGGTTCCTGGTCATGACAGCATGGAACAATGAGCAGGAAAAACCCAATATTAGCATCTTAAACTGTTGTGAACACTGGACTTCATAGCTAGCTTTGGCAGGAAACCAGAAATTCTACTCGTCTCACATTTTGAAAATCATTTTCATCTTCAACCAAGTGGAAAAGCTGACATTTCAAAACATTTCCTAGACAGGTTTTTGGTTTTTTTCAAAGAAAAAACCCCAAATATTGAAGAACTTTGTTTCAATTGTGTAGACAAAACACACCAAATAATATAAACAGATCAGGAGTCAACATAGGATGAAACAATACTGAATTCAATCCTGCATTATAACTTTGAATATTTTAAGAAAATGTTTTGGAATGTTTCCAGCATGCACACATTATTGTGAAATAGTTTTTCCCATGAAACAACATTGTCCAAACAGGATACTATTTTTTTGTAGCTTCTCTATATATTTTTCCTATAAACACCTGTGCAATAAAAATAATGTAATAACTAAATAAAGAATGGCCGGCATCTTTCAATGGGTTGAGAGATAGCAAAATGCTTAACTATATTTATCTAAAAAAGTTTTTATACACTTTTTATGCTAGAAAATAATTTCCTCATTGATGTTCCCATAATCGCAAATAATATTCACCAGATAATTTTGGAATATAGATAAACAATAGTTGAAAATATCAATAAAAATTTTCAACTGAATTTGAAATGAATGATGGACAATCTCTTGTTGAGTGTGTCCTATTCAAAAATTCATAGAAGACATAGTTTCTCTTTCTTGAATGAGTCAGTCTGATTTAATGTATGTGAACTGTTGCTTTTAAAATGAGTTTATGAAAATCTCATTTTAATTTTCTTTTAAACATGGTATAATCATTCAGACTTCAAATGTCTTTTTATAACATTTGTGATAACAGAGCATGAGGACCTGAAACACACAGATTATTTGAAAGAGTTTCAAATGCAATCAAACTAAAATTTATACTAAGATAACCACAAGCACAAACATAAAAATTCCTAGTGTCAGCTTGAAAAATTTGGAAGTCAATTTCTAATTTGATAACAACTTGCTGATATACTTTCTAAAGAATATCTGAAGATATTTTGTTTTAGAATAGGTGACTATCAAAAATCAGATAATTACTTAGTAGTTTCAGACTGAATTCTTGTATTCAATTTTCCAGAAAAAACCCTAAACTCATGCCCATGCCCCATCCTATCTCTGATAGGAGAAGTTAGGAAAAGGTCAATACTCCTCCTTTTTTGCAGCATCATCTTTATGAAGAAATTGCACTCGGAGCTCCCATATCACAATGTGAAGACTAGAAATGTTGTAAAGATGAGTCTTATAATGTTATGTAACATCTCTGTCTGAAAATTATTTTTATAGCCTTCATAAATATGGTTATTTTGCAGATCCATAAATTGAATCTCGGAGTTGGACAAATATTTCCAAATCGAGGCATCTAAAGTTCTGGTTCTGGTGACTAAACAGAGTTCTTTGTTTTCCCCATAGCTCCAAAGTCAGTGCTATGGATGAGAATATATTTCCATTTCAGCTTGGTTCTGACAATCTCTTGATGTACAATGATGTTCAGTATTAGGATAGGAACAGCTTGTGCTTCTATGGTGATTG
Organism: Nicator chloris; assembly: GCA_013400495.1. Taxonomy (NCBI): domain Eukaryota; kingdom Metazoa; phylum Chordata; class Aves; order Passeriformes; family Pycnonotidae; genus Nicator; species Nicator chloris. The sequence goes on from WAAE01008165.1 coordinate 2,833, forward strand.
CTTATCAAAGTCACAGATAAACTGGTCTTAACTCTGACATTAGTGATAGGAATTCATGCCATTGATTTCAAGAGAGCTGGTCTTGACACTGCTTTCTTCATCCATTGAACAGAAAAAAATCAATCCTGAATTCAAATCAGCTACTGTTATGAATATTTCTAGTACTATTTAAGAGACAAAGTTAAGAGAATCCCTTTTTTTTCACTTATAGTCAAAATTACGAGCACCTAACAAGTTCTCAGAATCAGGCACTCCATTGGATTGGAAGGGACTTCCTGAGGTCTCAAGTCAAGCCTTCTGTTCAGAGCAGTTTAACACTGGGCATAAACCACTTTCCCTAAGGCTTTGTTCACTCAGCTCTGGGAGACCTCCAAGATGGAGATTGCATTATAACCTCACAATGATTTCTTTTTCTGAAACAGTTATATGGGAGAACATCTATTCTACTTGGCTGGCTGATGTGCTGAAGCTTTCTCTTTTTTCATACCCACAGTATGATGCTATAGTAAGCCAAAATATTTCAGCATAAAGCTGGTTTCATGAAACAGGATTTACAGAAATACCACACACTGGATCTGGACCAGACTAACTGGTAAAACTTTGATGGTTTCATTGAGACTTGAAGTTTATACTTCCATAAATGGACAGGGACAATGAGATTAGGAAAACTGAAAAGTCTTTAGGCTTTGAGACTTTATAAAATTTCTTGCAAGACTTAGAGTTTCTAAAACTCTATCTGCTGAAGTTTAAATAGTATTTTTTACACAAGGATAGTTGCTTTTTATTTTCAGTCACTTCATGAAAATCTTTGTAATTTTCATGTCTTGTCTGATCAAAAAATTGACACAATTTATGGGTCAAAAGGAGCACTGAATATTTGGATCACTTGCTTCTGGACCACTTGGTTTTGGACTACACATGCATTGTCAATGAATGAAGTAGAAGTTTTCTGTCTAGTTCAGTAGCTTAGCTGTCTTCAGGTAAGACTGCATGGAGGGTTGATTGGTTGTAGCAAAAGAACCTAGCACTTCTTTGTTGGAGTATAGAGTAAATACCACCTCAGAATTTCTCTTGCTTTGTGTCAGATGTAGTGTGAGGTGTAAGGTATATTTCTGAAATAACATCTAGGAATGCCAGTGTAGGAGGTTCTTTGACATCTTTATCTGGTACCAAAATAATATTGCCTAAATGTGTCGCAATTTATGATAGCGAGAGTGTCATAAATCAACATATAAGATGCTGGTTAAAATGGAACATTTTTGCTACAAGATGTCAGGTTGTACCATATTGATTTTTTGTGTGTCTGCCATGTAAGACAATTTTTGGTCTGTTTTCTGTTATATGGATTTGAATTAGAACACATATGAATGCATATTCAGTGAAGATTACTTCTCTGTATTTCACCTTCAGAAATACTGATGCTTCATCATTTAAACTGGTCAGAAAAACATTGAAATAATCTTTTTATGATGGCTAAGTTGCATTAATTTTCTTTTAACTTTCCTATTCAGCCAATATCCTAAGAGGCTGAATAGGTCCTGTTTGGATATTTCAATTGTCATGTTGAAGCTGCTAACATTAGTATTTTAATCACTAGAGTTAATATTTGAGGGATTTGAATGGTCAAAGCATGGAGTTTAAAAGAAGTCCTTTCCAAATATAGTTTTATTTGTCACTGCCCTCTTATCTTTCTTGTGATATATTTATGCATCACTCAGTCTGAAATTCTTCAGACTCAGATCTTAACTATGAGCTTGGGACATGTTAATATATGCACCTGTCATTGTCTCAGTGTGAGTGGCCTTTATAGAAACATTGGTGATCTAATGGTGGCTCACAGCTGTGTCTAGGGGAAAATCCAGGCATCCTTACAGTCTGTTTGAATTGGAGTTTCAATCTCCTCAGATTTTTATCCAAGGACAGGTTCTTGTCATTCCATGTCATCTCATTCCCTGTAACTCAGGTGAAAAAATCGGCTGAGCGCAGACATCAACATCTTTAATTCTATCCATGCAAAACAAGGGTCAAATTTGTTTACAGAATGAAGGTTTAGTTAAATAAAAGAGGATTTCAATTTCATCCTTATTTGATATGGACTTTTTTTCTTTATTTTTCTTAAAAGGCAATCAATCTTCAAGTAAAAAATAAAAGGAAAAACTCTGTCTTGCTTGTTTGTATATTCATAAGCAGACTTAAATAATTTAGTAAGAGCTTAATCCTTTTCATTTTTAAATACATTATATTAATCCATTTATATGAGACCATTATTTCTTGCTCTTCTGTGAGGCAGACATTCATTACCTAACGCACGCTTTTCAGTGGGGAAAAAAAGAAGAAGAAGAGAAAAAGGTGGCAAACATCTACGAATAACAACAAATATGATGTTTGTTCCCATTACAGTTTGCATACTGGTAGCTTTTACCCCACCTCACAGATGGTTAATACTAGTCCACAATCTGAAGCCAAGTTCAGTTTCAGTTTTCTCAAATAACACTGCCAGCTCAGGTTCTTCTTCCCATGTTTTCCGTCTGTTCAGCCCCAGGCACCCCTTGCTCTTGGTGGTTCTTCCCTTCACCTAGGCTGCCCATTAAGGAAGCACCTAAATCCAATGCAGGAGCATATTTATGCTCCACAGCTCTCATTTCAGAAAGTTTGCAGCTATCGAGCCTGAGATAACATACAAGATGGCATTTCTAATCATTAAGAGCCCATTACAGTAAATTCGTCCTAAATCCTTTCCAAAGGCCAGGCTAACTGTGAAGTCTCTCAGGAGCCATGCCTGCCCTTTGCAGATCAGGCTTTCTGTGTTCCCACAATGAGTAATTAAGCTGAAGCCTTGCTTGCAACAAGGCACTGTGGATGCTTAAACATTTACATAGTGTCAAAAAGCAATTAGACAAATTAGAATGGAAAATAGATCCATGAGGGTGTTATTAACTACAGGGATAACACTTTTGGTTCAGGAAATCACTAAGCCACAAACCCCTGCAGCTGGGAAAGCATATCAAAGAGTCACCATGGTGTGACCTCTGGGCAGGCACTCACATATGGCCATCTCCCATAGCAGGATGCCAGGCTAGATAGCTTTTGTGCTGATCTGCTGCAGCCACTTATCCAAACTGTGCAGACTGCAACATTTTGAATGGATCCTACAGACAAAAGCCAGTAAAACATTCCCTAATGGAAGGTTAGATCTGTTTCTTTGTAGTCAATGACAACTTTGCTGGAGTCAACGAGCCACGGGGGCCATTCTATCTAAGTGCATTCCAGATCTGACAGCGTTGAAGATACTTGTTGTGTGAGTGGTGTTAATCTGTGAAGAAATGGGTGTGTATAGTGGTCATTTCTACAGTATTGCATGTATAAATTGAAAACACACATTGCAATTTAGTTAAATTTTATTAATAACAAAAGGACCATAGTTGGCTGATGCTCATACACACGAGTAAAACAGCTGGAAGACTTCAGACTGTTCATAAGAGCTTTACAAAGAACAATTGATTATCTCTTTGTCACTCACATGGAGCAAAGAAAGTTTGCTAACTGATAAAATTTCTGGGATTTGTCTTTTATAACAATAGCAGTATGTGAAAGAAGGCAAAATAGGATATAGGAAAATACTCACCTGTTCAAATACCTATATCATGATAAATGAATTAATTTGTACTTAGATTCACTGCATTAGCTCAATTTCTATAGCTCCTTTCATCCAAATGTGTATTCCCTAAGTGCCACTCAGAGTTACACAGTGGATATATAAACCAGGGATAGAAAATACTGACATTTCTTTAGCAGTACAAAGCAACTCAACCTAAATCTGCACGGCAGGAAGAGACGTGTTAATATTCACTGTTCACACACAGATAACATCTCCACTGAATCAAGAGCTGTCTGCGCACATGTTTTTTGCAGTGAAATTTGGAGTTACATCAGCAGCTAGTTCTGCCCACAGTCCCAAAAGCAGCACAGAAGTGTGAGCTGATGGAAGAGTACAGGTGTTACTGATGCAAAATTTAAGGAATGATTAGAAGATTCCCAAATGACTGGGAAAACAATTACTGAGACCATCAGCCTGCATGCTTAAGGGCATTTAAATTGCCACCGAATAGCTCAGAAAAGATTTACATATGTTATGTTACAAGGCTACTCCAGTTGCATTTTCTTCCGCTTTCCACTGAAGCATTAGATAAAGGACAATCTGTCTGCCAAAATAGTTGAATAATTTATTTCACAGAGGCATTTGCTTACAGAATTCATTCATTATATTTACATAGGGTATTCTCATGGACTCATAGTGTCTAAGTTAATTGGTCTTTCTACATGTATATGAACCTGATAATTCTAAAAATGCACAGAAATACATTTTGAGATTCTCCCCAGTAGTTATGCTGCATATTTTATTAAATCTCTTTGCAGGTTTTTTTTCAGCATTGGTGTACCTACAAGTGTCATAAAAAGATGCTGTAGGGCTGGTTATCCAGGAAACAAATGCCATGGCAGTATCTGTAAAAGGTTTTACCCACTTAAGAGTGCAGCAGGGAAACTGAAGAACAAGAGGTAGGCTCATGAATTATGTGTCTTATTTCATAATTTCCATTGCTGCTAGCATGATCACAGTTAGTGGTCCTAAAATTAAGATTTTTTTTTGTGCACTTAATTTTAAAGGATGAAAACATTCTACTTAATTTCATCAACAAAAACAAATTTCAAAATTTAATGTTCTGTTATTAAATGCTTTCATTTAAAAACCTATTTCTTTAAAGATTATTGTGAAGGATAATGTGTTTTATTATAATTCTAAGCTAATACTACTTGGAACTGTTGTATAAACACTGGCATAATAATATTTGTTTCGCTTGCAGGGTTTGGCTAGAGAAAAATGGTACATTTGCTAGATGCTTTATATCAAGAAATAGGTATTACCAATATTTGCATACTGTATTTCACTAATTTCTCCTGGTTTGTAGCTGGTCCCATTTACAGCAGAGATTATGTGCTGAAAGACAGGGACCAGTGATCCATTGCAAAGACTGCTTACATTCCAGATTGTTCCAGTCTGTTTCATAATGCTTCTGTCAAACTCTTTTGGATATTTTTCTGACGACTGAGATGAAAATCTCTAAAGATGTTAGAGATTACGTGTTTTTGTTGAACATGGGTTGTCCTCCATACTGGTGGACTTTGGACCCCTAGAGAGCCATGTTGGGTTAATAAGATCACCTTTGACCTCAATGCAGCAGGGTGTTGCTGTCTTAAAAAGTGTTTTCCATCCTTGACTTTGAAAGCCAGGGGCAATGGGAAAAGCACCTTTTTTTCTGGAATTCAGTATAGTATTGAGTGGTTGTTTTTTTTGTTTAGTTCCTTTTTTTTTTTTTTTTAAGGTTTTAAATAATTTAACTGTAATAAAGAGAAACACATTCCAAAAATGTAACTTTATTTAAAACTGTGAAGTAGATTGTTTCTTTAAATATTATGTGAAAAATGGTAACTCTTAGTGCAATTCTATATGCATAGTTTATGTTAGAAGTATTGAGAGGGAAAAAACTAGGTTTTATCCATATTAGTTCATCACCTCTTCCTTACAGAAAACAGGCCAGATGTCACGAAAATGAAAGCTGTTTCAATTTTTAAACCCTCATTGACCAAGTCTGGTTATTATCTCTCTGAGATCTATGAAGTGCTTCCACTGGTCTGCTTGTCTTTCTCCAGTTCTAGTTGCATCAAAATGTTACAAAAGTATGATAACATTTAGTGTGCTCAGGCACGGGAGCTAAGCAGCTAAATTTGAGCAATAAAGCTGCCTGTTTGAAAATTCTTTCCAAATTCAATTTACAGAGTGTTGAGTTTAAGGCGTGTCCACACCATAGCTTTTATTTTGCCTTTAGCATGTCTGCACTGCACCTGATGACAAACAAATTTTGACAAACTGTATGACGTGCCTTTGGGCCCCATTGTGAGGAGATTTTTAGCTCAAACGCAGTGCCCTTCCTCACAGTCTCACAAGAACTTCATCATGACACGAAGAAATAACTATGTGAGCATCCACATGGGTATTTATACAGTGCTGTTTGGTGATGTTCCTGCTACCAGGCTGCACAATCTCTGCAACACAATCAGGGAGGCATTTCATGGCTTTCTGTGATGAAGGCTTTCTGTGAGAACAGGAGATGCAAAGATACAGCCATAAAGGAGGGAGGTGCTATACCTACCAGCTAAAATACTTATTTTAAGACTCTCTTGAAGATGAACAGAGCTGCTAGTGTGTTGTGTTTCTAGGACAGAGACAAAAGCTGCTGATGGGGTCATATTAACTCTGTGTACGTAGTATTCCTCATAAGGGATACAGGTTTTAGGAAGGAAATATAACTTTTACTAGTGCTGGGGCTTACCCCAGTGCTGGGGCTTACCTGTCTCCATTTATCTGTGATAGATTATGAATTCAGACCTGCTCCATACTCTTGCAAGTAAGGCCTTAGATTACTCTTTTCTCAAGTAACAAATCCTGATGACAGAGAATTTATCTAGGAAAAAGTTGGGATGGTTTCATATGCCAAATGTTCGGTGAGCAGACTGGCATAAAATATCTTAGCACTTAAGGATATGAGAAAGTGTGGAGGGATGCAAACCTAGAGAGATTTCCAGTGTGATTCTGTGGGATGCTAGAATTACCCCACTATATCCATACCATGAAAATGAATGGTAAAATGAGTTACTTAGAAAGGACAGTAATGGGATAACTTACCACTTGCAAGATTAGAAAACCCAGAAGCTCTTCTGCTTGCTTGCTTTTTTAGATATTACTAAAAAATATAGATATTTTTGCCTATGATCTCTGCTTGGCTGAGTGATTCAAACTACCTGAAGTTAAAGGAGCCACCTGGTGCACATGAAAAGTTCTGCCTAGAGGCAATGGAATATACACATATACTTTTCAGAGATACATGTAATAGCATTAAGAGTACTGAAAACAGTTTTTATGAGCATTTTTGGCTTTGTGTGACTGCATCAGAGAAGGAAGTTACTGTATGTTGTGTATTCTGTGACTCTTTATTGACCTGTCATTTTGAGAGGCTGTGAGAAGTCAGAAGGGTCACAATTGTACCTTCCAACCTTCAGTGAAAACGCCATTGCTGGTTTGCTTTGCAAGCCTGAGAACAGCTTTGTTGAATGCTAAAGAGCCACATGCCTTACAAAATAAGGTGAGATATTTGGTGCTGTCTGAAAAACATGCTGACCAAGACAAATTTTGCAGAGAAAAATCTAAAGAATTTCAGACTGCTGCATCTAAAGGATGGTACTTTTCAGTCTAGACAGTCTATTGTAGAGAATTTTATCCTTTATCTCCAGAAATACTTTTGTTCTAAAAAATATTTTACCTAGAGTGGGGACAATTTAGCCAGATCGTGTTATCCTGACGGGGAGAAGTTGCAAAGGACAAATTAAATCAAACCTGCTGAGCTTGATAGAAACTGGTATCACAAGACTATGACCCAAAGACTCAGCTAAGAAAGGAAGAATCTTGTGATTAAACCCCAGATACAAGTACTAATTAGAAACTGAAGGAAAAGACTCCATCAAAAAATTAGAAGAGGTTTTGTTAGAGAAACTAGGAGGGAGACAAAGCTGTTGCCTGCTTAAATTATCAGTATTTTTAAAAATAAACTGTTTCTGTCCCATATATTTTCATCCTTAACTTAGAAGAGGGTATATGTTTTTCTCTCATTCTGTTTTAGACACTTCTCATTGTGAAAGGTGAATATACTCCTTTGGATGTTGGAAAGATAATAGGTGTTACTATATGTGACAATTGCCTTTTGACAGTATGAGGCCTTGAACTTGCTTGAAGAATAGCAGGAGTTCTGGAAGGGAATGGGGAGCCAATTTACCTTTCAGGGTCCCTGGAGTGAACCCTGCTGAAAACATTAAAAGTGGCTGACTTTTCAGGCTGTGGTGTCACGTGCATGCATGCATTTAAGGTTTGCCAGGAGACCAGGTAGAGAAACTTGAATTTCTTTATGCGTCCAGATGTGTATTACCTGGTTAACAAAAATGAAATATTTTCCTTTGTTAAGAGGATACAGAATGTTTCTATAGCTAAGTAACATTAAAAATCATGGCACATTTTATGTTTAGTCATCTGACTCTAAGTCTTCAAATTGAATGTGAATATGATATTTTTAATCTTGTTACAGGTCAGGAATTCAATGCGTTGACTTTGCCACAGGTCAGGATTTCAATGCATTAACCCAGGTGTGTTTAGGAAAGCTTATGTGACCACATATGGTTCATGGCTCTCTAAAGACAGTCTTATCAGACTCTGGTTGCTGAAACACAAATGTTGCATCATGTATTGTGTTTGGAATAACCTCTTGTGCTTCTTCAGGGGCTGGGAATGGAACAGTGGAAATTTTGCCACAGTATTTCATATTTAGAATTAAATCACAGCACAGAAGAAACACAGAATACAATTGTGATTGAGCAAAAGGAAAAGATAAAAAATTAAGACCAATTTATTTGTCTTGAACATTAAAGTAATGCAGTTATTCCAGACCTGGAATCAGGGACATACTTTTCCTCATCTATTTAAAAATTATATATAGCTCAGGAAACCTCCCTGAATAATTATTGTGGAAGCTTTTGCGCAGGTTCCACTATGTGCTGAGAATAGCTTTGGGGAATTTATAACCTAAATAACAATGCTTGGTAAAAGGATTAGAAGAATTAGAGTCAGTCAGTGAGGTGAGTGTTGACAAAGGCAACGGCAACAACACCAACAGTGGCTACAGTAAGTTCTGAGCACTAGAATGTGCTGAGCAGGGGGTTCCTAGAGGCAGGGAAGCTGAGCAACAGCTGAGAGACCCGAGTCACCAGACCCTGAGCCACACAGGATCACCTGGAAGAAGCAGTGAGCAATGGCAATCTGTGGCTTCCTGCTGCAGGGGCAGGGGCACCCACCTGCCCATCTGTCCTGAGAATTTTGTTGCCTGCCAGGAGCTCGAACCAGAGATGTCACAGAAAGACTGCCAAGGCTTCTCAACACATTACCCCTCTTACCCCCTGTAGGTCTTTCATGTAGGCATTGATGGAAACAGGTAAATTTGAAATCATCATACATGGTTTCAGAGCTCTGGGAACACTGGACAATGGTCTTTGTGCTGAGGTTGTTTTCTCCTTGATACTGCCAGTTATGGTAAATGTTGAGAGAAAAACTGATTTCCCAAATAAATGACCAGCTTCGTTGCTGGTGTTGGCAACAAGGGCTTGGTTTCTATAACCATGGGACCCTGTCTGCTGGCAGTTGATAGGGAGAGATGAGATCCACCTCACTCCTCTCATTATTCAAGCATGAGCAGGAAATACACAGGAGATGAAAGCAGGATCAGCCCACCTGGAATGAATATTGCTAATAATACAAAGCCAGGAGGAGTGGCCCATACCCCAGAGAGCTGTGCAGCCCTTCAGATAACCCAACAGGCTGGAGAGATGGGCAGGGAGGCACCTTCTGAAATTCAACAAAGACAAATGCAGGGCCCTGTGCCTGGGGAGGAATAACCCCCTGCACCACCACAGGCTGGGGAGAACTTGCTGGGAAACAGCTCTGTGGAAAAGAGACCTGGGGGTCATGGTGACAACAAGCTGTCCATGACCAGCAGTGCCCTTGTGGCCAAGAAGGACAATGGGATCCTGAGCTGTGTTAGGAAGAGCTTTGCCAGCAGGTCATGGGAGGTGATCCTGCCCCTCTACTCAGCCCTGGGGAGGCCTCAGCTGTGTCCAGCTCTGGCCTCCTCGGTACAAAAGAGACATGGATTTCCTGGAGTGGGTCTAGTGTAGGGCTGTGAAGATGATGAGGGGGTTGGAGCTCAGGAGGACAGGCTGAGGGAGCTGTGCCTGTTCAGCCTCCAGAAGAGATGATTGAGAGGGGCCTTATCAATGTCTATATGAAGGGAGGGTATCAAGAGGATGGATCAGGCTCTCCTTCACGGTGCTGAGCAATAGGACAAGATGTAAAAAGCAGGAACTGATTCACAGGAAATTCCATTTGAATATGAGGAAAAACTTCTTTACTGTGTGAGTGACCGTGCACTGGAACAAATTCCCCAGAGAGGATGCGGAATCTTCCTCATTGGAAATATTCAGTAACCATCTGGACACAGTCTGGTGCAATGAGCCATAGGAGGACCCTGTTTGAGCAGTGAGGTTGGCCCAGATGACCTACTGTGGTCACTTCCAACCTGACACAAGGAAGAAAGTGTGAAAACAATGGATGTTACGATTCAATTGGGTTACAGAAATACTTTAGTCTAAGACTAAAGACTTCATATATGTGATGCAAGAGAATTTTAATTGGAAAAGGGGAAGAGAAAAAAACTGGAACCATATTGTCAGGCAAAAATACATACATGGGTAAAGTACTGGTGCATAGCTCAGTAGAGCTTGATGACTGTTCAGTATTCATAAGCATTTCATTTCTGCTAGCAGCTTTAAAATGCTTATTTCACGTTCCTAGACATATATGCCAGCTCTTCAGTTCTGTGCCCACTTGACCAAAGTTATAATATTTTCTTTTCAGTTAAGGCCAATTTTATATGGAAAAATGCAAATACAAGAATTTCATGCCCCAGGCCTGCATTTTTATTCTAACCAACTCTCTTTTGCCCCTTCACAGCGCATCACACTGGAATTTATATGCATATGTGTTGACACAGTGCAGCTTCGGTCCTCCCTCTGGTGGGAATGAGCAGAACTGCAAATGCTACAAAAGTGTTTTGTAGCTAATGGTCAGATCAACAGTCCTGGAAACAAACCCTTATGTTCCTTTTCTGAGCCCTTGCCTCATGTATTTTGTTTTGTGCTAGCTGTGCTTTTTCATTATTCCCAGTGTTATAAAGCTGCTCTGAAAAAAAAGACCCCCTCACCCCCAAAAAAAAACAAAACAAACCAACAAAAACAAACAAACAAACAAAAAACTTATAGCATGCAAGAGAATCAACAGAATGACAGAACAGCTGTATCTCTGTGCTGTTATTCCAAGGACCGGTGGAAAGTACTAAAAAATGTTTTCTCCTCTAATTGGCCACAGGTATGAACTAGACATCTTATGCTTTTATGAGTCATAGTAACAGGCAAGAATGAACACTCTTAGATTGTTTAATAGGAGTTTCCATTATCATCTCTATGTTAAAATAATATCCCTTGTCTTTACCTTAAAAAAACTGGTAGAAATTTATGTATTTGGCTGTAGAATGTGCACATATGAATCCATTTTAAAAATACAGTAAACTCCTTTTCCTAAGTTTTCACAAAGAGGTACAATAAGAAAGTGTGATAAGACCTAATTAAAATTTGCAAATGATTAAAGATGTTCAAGAAAAGAGCAGAGAAAGTTCTGTTCTTACTTCATGACAATCAAGATTTTAAAGAATAAGGATGGAGACTGAACATTAGAAACACTTGTCCAGCTGGAGATTATACAAAATAATACTGCAATAATAACTCTTGGTTTTGTACATCTTCTTTATAGGATCCATATTCCTTAACAGAAAATGATACGTAATACAAGAGCAACGTTTACGTGCAAAGGGAATTTAAAATTTCTTTATTATGTGGAGATTTTGCAGAAAACAATATCTACCTCATTCTTGAATTTTCAAAATACTTTATCTTTCCTCTGTCTAGAAGTAAACATTTTAATCTTGTGTGAAACTAAAGTTGAAATGTCATCCTCTTTTTTTCTGAAAATTGGAGCAGAGCCCTAATCCAGAGTCTTGACAGTGAATAATGGTTCATGAATTCCCTGATCATATTGTAGACTTGTGAAACTCAGTGACAGAGACAAACTTATGAAAAAACAAACCCACCCCCCAAATTCAAACTTAATACCTTTTCTACTTCTAAAATGACTTTTTAGTGTTCTAAACTTACAACAGTACTTTGAGAAAAAATTCAGACTACTGTTAAATCCCAAAAATGTTTCTGTCTGCTTATGCCTATCTCTGTAGCACTGCAGCTATAGTTATTTAACACTGATCTTAAAAATTGACATAGTAGTTAAAAAAATCCAAAACAACAAAAAACTTCAAATGGGATTTATTCCATGGCTAAAGAAACATTACAAAAATTATAGTAACACCACATTTTCAGGAAACAGGCAGCAGAACACAATTTTTTCAGCGGGGCAAATAAAAGACAAATTTCAGAGAAAACAGAACAATAGGTGCTAGGCATAAAAAAAGATAAGTGATGTTAAGAGAAGGTTAAAGGAACCCAATCAGTATATGGTTAAGGTTTGAATAATATATCAGTAAACATCTTGTAAAAATACGTTAATGTCAGAAGACACTGAAATACTGGAAAAGCTACATCAGGCAAGTAAATCACAGTGAGCAGAAATTCTAATAGATAGAATTAAGTAACACTGGAAACTTAATTTTTCCTTTAGCAACTAGGTTTTTGGAATAGGCTCAGGTTTCTAACCCCATCAGGAGCCTACATATGAGGTGGAATATTTTAAGAGCTAGAAAAGCACCTGCCTTCTAGGTAGATTTAATGAACAAGAAATTGAGTCGAACACAAGTTTAGTGCTCTTGAAAACAGAAAACCCAAGGTTTTGTGATATCTACACACAGACATATTAAGAAAGTTTATATCTGGAATATGTCTTCTTCTTTTCTGTGTAATAAACTGCACATAAAAGGAGACGATGACCTCTGGTGATGCTCTAACAGTCATAGGGTGAAGCAAACAAAAAACACAGCAAAGAACCATGGACAGAGTAACAAAAGGATGATAATATGGCCCAGAAAAGGTCAAGTGGTAAAGTAAAAGAACTTCTGAAAGCTCTTGCTTTGAAAGAGGGAACAAATATATTTTCTGTTTGTTTCTTTCTATGATCAGGCTTCTGGCCTCTGCCAATAAGCAAGACTGCATCAATGCAATACATAATGCTAAATCAGTGTTTTCTCCAAAGGTAAAAGACTACAAAATCTGAATTTTTACAGTTTTGTCTATCAAGCGGTAATGATATTTTTCTCAGTGTGCAATAGAATTCATGTAGTTACATTTTTTTTAGTGCAGCTGTCATGTCAAAAGCTTCTGCTTTTAGAAGAAATATTCACCACAGAGAATATATGGGACTTTGGTGTTTATAAAACCTAAAGTAGTAGTTTCTCCAGAAATAAAAAGAAAGATTATTTCTCAACCGCAGAAATTTCACAGCCAGAAAGAAGTCTGAAGGCAGTTGGAAAGCTGTATGACAGGAAGGAATCACAGAATCACAGCATCGTAGAATGGTTTGGGTTGGAAGGGACCTTAAAAATCACCTGTTCAAAAACAGTTGCCATGGGCAGGGAACCTTCCACTACACTAAGTTGCTCAAAGTTCCATCCAGCCTGGCCTTCAACAGTTCCAGGAATGGAGTATCCACCACATCTCTCGGCAACCTGTTCCAGTGCCTCAGCAACCTCACAGTGAAGAATTTCTTCCTAATATCTAATCTAAGTCTACCCTCCTTCAGCTTAAAGCCAGTCCCCTGTCCTACTGCTACATGCCCTTGTGAAAATTCCCTCTCCAGCTCTCCTTCAGGTCCCCTTTTGGTACTGGAAGACACTTCATGGTCTCCCTGGAGCTTGCTTGTGTCCAGGCTGAACAAGCTCAACTCTCTCAGCCTATCCTGTCTTCAGAGCAGAGGTGCTACAGCCCTCTGATCACCTCTGTGGCCTCCTTTGGGCTCACTTCAGCAGGCCCCCATTATGCTGGGGAGCCCAGAGCTGGATGCATCAGTCCAGATGAGGTATCAGCAGAGCAGTGGGGAGGGGGACAAACGCTCCCCTTGCCCTCTGGCCATGCTGCTTTTGATGCAGCCAAGGACACAGATGTTTCAGGATCAGTCCTTTGCTAATGTAACTGCTGTGATTTAATGCTGACACTGCTGGGTCATGTTGAGCTTCACATCAACCACTACCCCCCAAGTGACTCTTTGTTCTCAGAGCTTCTTTCATATATCGATGTTTGGAATTGCCCTGACCCAGGTACAGGACTTTATGCTTGGCCTTGTTGAACTTCTTGAGATCTGCACAGGCCCAGCTCTCAAGTCTGCCAAGACCCATCTGGATGGCATGCAGAAGGGAGTGCTATCCTAATCCAAATGCAGATAGATGGGCATGGCTATGAAGCTGTGCAGCTATTTCTATTTCAAGAAATACCCAGATACACATGCAGGTTGTGACCTGGCCTCTTAGCCCTAACCCTAACTCTGACACTAGGCTGTGCTTGATGATATAATTTTAAAAACTCATGCATGTAAATTAGTCCTAGTTAAATTGATCCATGTGTCAGTTTCCCCATTGCAAATGCTGCATTATGAAAGTTCCAAGAAGGATGACTGTTTTGGGAGTTATTGATCTCAGACTACTTAGCACACAATACAGAATTCTTTTGCCTAAATATTTTCTCAGTGTTTTCTGATTCTGATATAATAAAAATTATTCTGAGCTAGCTGCATATTTACTTAACATTTAAGTTAATATTAGAATGGTGCATGGACAGTGCAAAGCTAACTGTCAAACTATCAAGACATCTGTTGTGTAAGAAGGAAGGATCAGTCCTTTGCTAATATAATTGCTGTGATTTAATGCTGACATGTATAGAGAAAGCAATAGATTCCGGTCTTGTGCTTGGTTTTTTTTTAATTCCTTTGTTATTTCATTCCTTTATGAGTTCATTCTTTGATACATAGCATAAAACATCAATAACAAAGGGAAAACAAATAAATTAAAACTTTTTTGTTTAAATATAATTTGTCAACTAAAGGATTGCAAAGCACTTTTTAGAAAGCATTGTATCCACTGAGTACACACTGAAGTTGAATGGATTCTTTCCACAGAATTCCCTGGGCTTTGAGAATTAACTCTATTAGCACCCCAGTGAAGTAAAATATGACTGGGAAAAGTCAAAAGTAGAAGAGATACTTAAGTTATGCACTCTGATATAATAACACTGTGAATAGAACTGAAAAATATTTTCAATCTTATATCATGTACCTCAGATACATTCCCAGTCATAAATCACCTTCATTTTAAGGCCTTGAGGCACTATACAGAAATCAGTAAACATTTCCAGTATTAGAAGAGTACTGAGAGTACTAAATGCAGCAGGATAGAACAAGTTAACCTGTTGGACTTCTGTTTGCAGAGGAATGTAAGGGAAATGGCAAAGACTCCAACTCTTCCACTAAATGTAACTCATCATTTTTTATTGACCAACTTGAAGAATAAAAATCACTGTTTGTCTTGGGGAAACTATATTTGGTTATTTAAAACAATTTACTTGGAAATAGCTGTGAAACATTAAGGACAGCCTGAAAAAGAAAGCTTTCTACTCAACATCCTGCCAGAATTATCTGATTCAGGGGTCAAATGAGTTTAAAATAATGGCCTTCAGAAACATTTTATTTGATTTACAGTAATTTTCTTCTCTGTTCAGCTATTTAAAAAACAACAGCATATTGACATAGTTTAATATCCCGTGGTTCAAAACAGTTCCAGGCATTCTATGGAACAGTCCTAATCTATAAAATATGGTCTTCTTTCTACAAATCATTACATCCATGAATAACTTTATGTACAAGAGTTATTCCAGGGATTTGCAGGGACTCTTTACAGCTCCTCCCTTAATCATGACAGAGTGTGTATACTAAAGGCATACAGGTAAGTTCTTTTCTGAATAATACATTGAATTAAAAAGCTAGAGTGTTTCAAATTCACCTGTAACTTTCATAAAGGTACTGTGACTTCTTAAAATCATACAGATTACAGGACGCAACTGAATTCACGCAGCAAGTAGAAAGCAACACTGAAGAAAAGAATGGAGAAACACATCTTGAAGTTATCAAGATTTGTTAAACTGTATGAATGATATTTCGTACCAACAGTATGAGGAGTGTACAAATCAATCCTGTAGTAGCAGGACTATGACAACAGACGAGGACAGCTGGAAGTGACAAGCAGGAGTTGCTTGTAAAGAGAAGCAAGAGGGTTTTTTAGTGATACACTTGACTGTGAGAGGCGGTTCCCCATGTCAGTGCCATCAAGCTGGGGCACAGATAGCTGATGCAGTGATGCTGAACAGTGGCAGTGACTACGGAGTGATACTGTGGAATGATAGATGTGGGAGCTCTTGGCACCACTGACAGATAATTAGGGAAATTGGCAGGGCTAGGGGGAAGAAAGCTGAAATCTATTGTGCACATAAAGAAGATGAAAACCTGTTGTTGGGAGGAATATAAGGGCTTTTATCTCCCGTAAGTAAGGAGGGAATTGAAAGCTCTCTGATGAAGGTAAGAACTTAGTGTCAGAGAGTGGAGGATAACCTGAAGGATGACAATTTGCCAAGCTTGAGCCTGCTGCCTTGTAGAGAGCTTGCCATTTGTAAATGAGAAGCTTTCGACAGGGGAGAAGTATAGAGGCAAAAATACAATTTGGTGTCTGCAAAGGCAGGTGTTACAGAGACTCATGAAAAACATTGGCAAAAAATGCAGTGTAAGGCTGAATACTGTGATCTTTTTTAAGATGACTTGGAACTTACTCAAAGTTAACCACAACAGTTCAGTTTTAGTTGTAATAATAATAATAAATATGGCAATGTACCTTAGAGTCTTTCAGTCAACTTCCTCTGGAAATCTCATGCCCTAAATGCCTGCACTGCTGAAATCTCCATTAAGAGAACTCTCCTTTGGACCTTAAGTATAGATTCTGAAGTGGATAGGAATGTCCATGTAGATTGGAGTGTCAAATACTGAAAGAAAACACAGAACTCAAGAATAGCTGTGCTTGTTCAGGCCAACTGATCCTCCTAATACTGCGGCCCTAGTGAGTGGAGATAGGGGCAAGGTGGCTGGCAGGCACAGAAGAGCCTAGACTCCGTTTGCTATTACTGTGTTAAATCGGTTTGCTTTCAATCACAGGTTAATAAAAAAAGTTTTTATAGCTGTGACCACACTTTACTGCAACATATGTGCATTTTCTTCACTCACATAAAGTGTACTTAAAGCAATTCATTTACCCTGTGTTTCTTACCTGGGCATTCATAATTTGGTAATTATAATGACTGTTCTTTGTACTTGGACTCCTTAGGGAGTGGGCTGTAGGTAAAGTACCTTGTATTCTTTAGGTGTTTATATCCTATTAATTTCATTGAGAGTGAAACAACTAATTAGAAGGTACAGACCTGAAAATCTTTGATAAGGTAGGCCTTTGCTTCTGCAAACAGATGCTATGCTGCTGATAGTACTGCAATAGCGTGAAGTTACAGTGTGGATGGTTTTGTATGTATGCAAGGAATTGGACCTTAGATGGTTCAAGGCTTTTTCTTTTTAAATGCCCTACAAAGTATTCTTCAGCTTAGTGAACTTACTCAAGCTCAGCAGATCTCAGTTCTTCTCTAGCCACTTTCAGTTACCAACATCTGTCTCTTTTCAAAACACAATACAGGCCACCCTTTCAAGATGTTTGTGGAAATATAGGACCAGATAACTGTAAATTAATAGAAAGCTGAAAAATAGATGCCGATAGCTATGCATTTTATATATTTCAATTTGATTTCTATACAGTGCATGTATACACTCTTCTTGATTAGGGTGGGAAGCAAAACACTTTCTTGGGTTAAGGTACAGTAAAGATCTGTTTTCATGTCTGACATGTCTGTCTCAGTAATACGAATATCCTCTATACTGAATTCTACAAGTCCAGACTGAAAGTGAATCTCTTTGAAACTTTCTTTTTATCTCCTATTTCTGGGTCCAGATAGTGAGGAGGAGTGTATTTGAATGGAGATTTTGATTCTTTTGGGGGTATTTAGATGTACAAGTCTGCGAAAACATGCTTAGTGTAAAGAGTGATTCCCCAAGAAGGTTGTGAGATTTTCAATTTTATTACTGAAGTAAGTCTACAGCTAAAATGGTTTCCTTGCCTCTTATGTGCAATTTTTTCATGGTTACACTGGGGAGCAGAACCTGATTGTATAACGAAATTTACTTAGTATGCAACATTTCAGATATGGAATAAGTAAAGGTGCTCAAATAGAATGTAATAGAGATGATGAGTGACAGAGGAGAAACCAGCTCCCTCTTCTAAACTTGGACTAGCTCAATGAAGCCATTGAATTGTAGGTGTTCACTAATTTCAAAAATGCCAGTGATTGCTTAATTTTAGTAAATTCAGTAAAAATCCAGTAAATGCAGGTTTAAAAAATGCAGATCATGAGCTTTCTCAGAAAGAACTGCCTCTGTGTTTCTTTTCCAAAGGATATATTGTCTGTACAATTCATGGAGTTGATGCACTCTGTGAGTTGTGATCCCAGCAACTGCCAGCAAGGTTCAGATGGGTTAGTTTGACTGATAGGGAGGCACATACAGTGTTATGGATTCTCTCATGAACAAAACAGAATCAATTTGAAGAATTTTTACTGTACCTTATTGACAACTAAACCAATGTTCTAGTCGTTGATTTGAGTATTCAGAGAGAAGGAAAATGTACCCAACACACCAAACCCTGAAGAAAAGATTTGGCCCTTGCTTTCCGTAGGTTCAGCTTAAGTCAAACACCGCTTTACCCCACTTCCCATGCTCAACTTTCCTCAGTTTTGTTCACATGTAGCACACAGTCCTCCCCAATTCCTTTGGAGAGAAGATGGGAAGCACAGGGTCCAAGATTAGCACAGAACCATTCCCATCTGTTTCTCCTCTGGTGACCCACAGCTGGGATCCCTCAGGGCTGTTTCTGCCCCAGGGCAGGTCACACACTGCTGAGGTTTTGGGGTCAGTAAGTTTTTTACACAGCACTGCAGCCATCTGGAATTGGTTGTGACTGGCCTGGAGCAGTTCATGTCATCCTCTGGGCAGTGCTGCAGTTCCTACTACTTAAATCGGTTCAGGCACAATATGCTCTTCTAGACTTTAACAGGAGCTGACATTTTTTTTGCAGGTGGTTTTGATGTTTTTCTTTTTTTTTTTTTTAACAGACATCTGGTAGAATTTCAGAAAATTTAATCAAGAAATTAAATCCCTGCTACACAGGGTAGCTAAACAACAGCAAAACACTAAGAAGGGCTGAAATATCAAATTTCAGTTAGTTGCTAAGAGTGAGAGTCTTTCTGCATCAGTGCATGGAAAGACATTTAGGTGTGCAATGGGAAGTGCAGCTTACTGGACGGCTATAGCTTGTGACAGGAAGATAATATCTTGTTAAAGATCTCATTTTAGTTTTTTTGAGAGTAAGAATGGTGGATGTTGTAGCTGCAGCTCAGGTGGCAATGTTTACTCTGAAGGTTTGGTTCCTTTTAGTTCTTCCTCATTTATTTTTCAGAACTGCTACTTGGGCTGCATTGTCCATCACAAGAGTAAACTTGGACTTAAACCCTGAAATCCTAATGAAGACAAAGGAGATGCTAAAGGAGACCCTAGGACCAGGATCAAGGCTGCTATGTACGAGAGAGCAGCTTGCTGAAATGGCTATTTTAAAAGCCTGAGGCGAAACATATATAACCAGTATTTTTCTTCTGTGAAATGATAAGCATATTTCTCTTGTTAATGAGAAACACAATCTTTCTGAACTTGAATTTTTCAACTGGGTGTATGGGGTTCCCCTTCCTCCCCTTCCTCCCACCCCGTTGGTATCCTTCTTTTAGACAATTCTGTGAAGATTTTCTTTTCATTTTGCAACATGTGGAAATGAATAAACACCCTTACTTGGATTAGAGACCAACAAAAATTACGCTAATACTTTTGCATTCAGGAATATTCTTCAATTAAATCCCTTGATGTGTAAAAGAACATTCCTTCCCTTGCTATCTGTATAAAACCCTCCAACAGTCCTAAGATTTTATATATTACACTGTTTTCTACAGTAATATTTTGATTATGAAACTTTTTCTGACGAGAATTTTTGAACAAAGACTACATTTTTTTTAAGACAATTTGCCCTCAGTGCTATACTGGATTCAGGTATACACAACAGTATTGTGCCTTAGCAGAAGGCAGTGGATGCAAAAATAAATTCTTTTAGCATAACTACCTGTAGAAGTGATTTGGGCTGGGGTATTTTACCTTTCATTTGCAAGGAGCTAAAATATTTCTGCTCAGCTCCACTAAGTAACTCATTAAAATGTGACAACACCTCCAAAAGTCTAAGCCCTCTGTGGCTTCCTGCTCTGAGCAGGTCAGTCCAGGTGCTCATATTTATAGGATAACAATCAAGACAATGTAGTCACAGGATTAATCTTATGTGGCTCCAGATTTGTGGGAATGAATGTGTTTATATGTAGGCTCACAGAATTAGCTGATAAACATAATTTTATATCAGTAAGTATTAGAGGCAAAAAAAAGCTTTCACCAGCTTATCAGTAGACTGTACCTTACAGCAGCCTGTGTCTTATACAGGGAACCGGTCCAGGTTTGTGTGTGCACAAATAGCAAAACCAAAAGATGTAATGGGAAATTCCCTAAGGTAGTGAGATCAGTCAAACACTGATTTCCTAAAAGAACAGAAATACAAGTTCTAAGAATACCTCATTAGTACCAGGTAACATATGCATAACTGAAGCAAATACAAGTTTTGAAGACTTAATGTCATGTAATGGAGGAAGCAGAGGGCACAAAAATCTTGCCCACTAAGGCACAAGTGATGAGTAGCTCTAGTGCCCCAGGCCTTTACAGATTTCCTTGTGGTTTAGCTGGAGCTGTAGGAATAACCTTTGAGTGTTTTTATGCTGGTGACTGCATGATTCGTTTTTATGCTAAATGCTGCTAAACTTGCGGTTTTGCTGTGCCTGACCTTGCGCCTTATTCACTCCAAGTATTTCAAGTGACTTCCTGGGAATAGAATCACAAAGCAAAAAGCTTTTCCATGAGCTTGATCTTAGACTATCTGAGAGCTTAATGACTATTAATATTCCACTATTATTTTCCCCTGTTCTTGTCTCATGAGGTAATATGATGCCCATTTTACATATGGAACAGAAGTTCAGATTAAAAAAATCAGAACCACGATACAAGGAGACCCGGATTTTGGATTTCATGCTCTTTGGCACATCCTAGCTACCAGCAGCTGTGAGGGATCAGTGCCAGGCTGGTGGAACACAGCTATTTGATGGTACTTGCAGCAATCTGTGCTCAGATGGGTGAAGGTAGGTGCAGCTTTTCAGGTGCAGCCTGCAAGGAGCCTTAGGAACTTGCAGTGATGAAAGGAGTTTGAGGCAACACAGAAAGTTTTTGGGTCTCCCACCCCCTCGTGTATCTGCAGACCTTTATCTTGATCAGACCTACTAGTAAGGTTATATTTTTTGGGGACAAGTTTCTGATTCTGGGAAAGGTACTTTTTGGGAAAACTGCTAAGAAACGCCTGAGGAGTCTGAACGTAGGACTGGTGAGTAATGCATATGTGGTGTGTTTAAATTGCCTTTATCTACCTAACGGAAAATACTGATTATGGAATGATGCACGGAAATGAAGAAGATGGCTGTATAAAATTCTTCCTCTTCTTCAAATATCTAAAGTGACTATGTTCAGGGAACATTTATGTGGTTTGCAGCTCTTTTCTGAGGGTAAGTAGCCTATGCTCAGAGGCTGTGCAAAGGTTGTTTATATTTGCTATAATGGGCTACCCAAAATAACTGTGTGACGATACCACAGGAGAAAACACATGCTCTTTCTATAGGAGGTCACTGTCTGAGTTAACCACTTGGGCAGCGGGCAACCTGATTTCTTCCTCGCTGTGTGTTGTCTGCTTCCTCTAATTTTTAGAGGCATACTCTAGTCCTTTGGACTACTCTGACTTTTACAATTTTTTTCCTTTTTATCACTTAGCCCAAGTTCAGTTTTATGTTCCTGCAATTTTTGGTCCTTCTCACCTCCCTGTATTTCAGCCAATTTGATTTTCACCCGTTGGTGGCCCAGCTGCTATCTCAAAGTAATGCTCTGTTGAATGGGTGTGAGTGGGGTGCATTTAGGATTTGCACATTTGTCTTACAAGCTCATAATGTTTCAAAATATGGACAGAAATTTTCTGATGCTGCGGAGAGCTGCTTGCTAAGTAAAAAAAAATTCAAGAGTCCAAGTACATGAGAAAAATTCAGTGGATTAGCTGTTATACTGTGCTTAGCAAATCAAAGTAATTTTACTGTAATTTTTGCTTTCTGAAGTTTTTGAATTAAGTTTTCTGAACTGTTTAGTCTGAAGGAGGTACTTGACAGGGTATATATAATCCAAAAGTGCTACAGTTCTGTAAAACTCTCAGCTGTCAATGAAAAAGTATTTTTAAGGTTTTTTACTTTTGTTTAGACTGAATGTTATAATCAAATAACCTTCATTATGCATGGTAAAATCAACACCTTTTTAATAGCTTGGTGCATAATCCTTTTGAAAAGGAAAATAAAAATGAATGCTTTCTTGTTGGAGTCTTTCTAATACTCCAAGTGGCAACAAAATCCTTGCTTTTCTTCTTTATTCACGCCTTTTTGGGAAACTCCACAAGCCGTTTGGGTTTGCCCCATTGGATCATGGAAGGTAGCAATGGAAAAGAGTTAATTCATTATGTCACTTGTGTAAGATTATCCGCTATCGTACTCTTATTTTGTCTGGTTTCATTTCAAGTGAGATCTCTTCTAGGACTTATGCTGTTTCCTCTGAATGACATTTTCAAAGCTGAAAATTATCTGATTATCATGCATAGTTTTCTGTTTTACAATCTAAATTTTTATTTACTTTAATTTCATCTAACGTTTCTTAGTGAAAGCTCTTTTATTATGTAAAATAACTTTCAGTTTGTGATTAGAAGTCAGGGTATGTTTATTTTGTTTCTATATGTTTACATATGCTTCTAAGAGTTATGTTTCCTGCCAGTCTCTTTTTTCCATCCAAATGACCTAAGTCAAGTTAATATTTAAGCAGCTTTTCTCTTCTTACTCTGGATCTAATTCAGGCAACTTTGCACATGTTTTATCTGACACAAATTATTTGCAGTTTGGGTTAAATTATGAATATCTTGTATTAATTTGTTCTTGAGCCAAAGTCCTGTAACAAACTGCCAGTGGTAGCAACTGGCAACCACTGGATTCTACTGAGTCTTTGAATGCATGTGAGTTGTTTGCAATGAACGTTACTGTATGAGTAATGTACTCACTTGAAGGAAGTGAGTTTTGTTTGGATTGTTTTGAGGTATTCTAAATAAGGGTATTTCTGCAAATTTTCTCTAAGATGTTTACTTCTTCTCTTGTTTCGTATCTTGTGAAGCCTTTAATTATGCTTTGTCTCTTGCTTAATCCTTCAGCCTTCTATTCATGTGAAAGCAGTATTTGTTTTAGTTTTATAGGGGTTTCACTTCTAGTCACAAATTTTGAGACTTGTGACATCTCTCCCTACACCATTCCCTTCCCCCTTCCACCTGCCCCAACGTTTTCCCCTTCTGTCTTTCTGTCCTACACTACCACTCCTGTCAATGCCTTCTGGTGTTTTCGTGTTCATTCAAAGGTATCATTACTGTATTTTCACAGAACCTGGGGAGAAGTTTTTCTGTAACAGGTTCTTTCTTCCTACCCCTTGCTCTCTTTTCATTTTCTCTCTAAGCCGTGGTAGAGAGAATAAGCTCATCAAAATGGTAGGAGGTAGCTCATACTGATTTCCATCAGTTTTCACTACATGTCGGGAATATATTTGATGGACCCTTTCAGGCTCTCAATTATGCTTTCAGTAATTGCAGCTGACTCCAGGGCAAGCAGGTGTCAGGAAAATCCACAAACGCCAGAGGTTTATGTCCAAAAGGAGACAGAGGAGTTCTGCAACTTCATTCGAATAAAGGGAGAGTCCATCGGGGCACACGCCCGCGGGGTTTTCTCTCTTGGCGTTTTGGAGGGCGCAGCCTCCTTTTATCCCAAAACTCCCGGCCACACGTTGCCCTCTTCCTTTCCTTTCAGCTGAGGTGCTCAGAGGGCACAGCCTTCCTGAACTGCCTTAAACGTATTCCCCCCTTGAACCTACCATTTTACCCCAAAGCCCAGGATCTCAGGCTGTGCAGACCCTTGTCTGCTTCAGGAGCCAGGCTGTCTGGGCTCTGCAACAAACCTGTGCCCAAAGTTAGGGGAGACACTGGGACCCATTTCTAAGACGTTAGCACCCACACCTTCACCCATCAAATTGTTTGTAGACATTAGCACACATCTTTCCTATCACAAGGAATTAAGGTAGAAATGGGATAGGGAAACCTTTATCTCTATATCATCCAGGTCAAGTAGGTACAGAACAAAAGTTGTCAAGCAGAACGCATCATGTTCCTGCTCTAAGACTGACAAAGAGTATGGTAGTATCATTAACAAGAACTGGCAATTAACTTTTTAAAATGCTTTTCTCTAGGGTTAAACTTCAAAGATATTTTTTTCTCGTGGTTGTCACCAGCAGGTCGTTGAACCCTTCAGATTTTGTGTGGAGGTTATCTATTTGCATGACCGTATATATGGCAGGGTACTTTCCATAATGTGATTGCAGATTAATCGTTGTTAAAAATCTACTAATGCCAAACACAGGCACCTGCATGAAATGAATGTCTGAACTACTCACTCAACCTCTTCTGGGCCTGGGAGAGTTTGGTCTTCTACTCCCAAATAGAGGAACCTAAAATAAAAGGTATTATAGTGCCCTGAGGTATGAACTCTTGAAAACGGTGACTATAAAGGGAGACTGAGAGAACACTTGTGTGTAGGTGTAAGATGACAAGTGAAAGGACTGCTGTCTTTAAGGGTAGTTAAATGTTATTTTTTCTGAGACCAATAAGAAAGAAAAAAGTAAGCTGGCCTTAAGTCCAAAATGATCTCTTATCTGTAAGCTTAAAATTTAGCATAAAAAGAGTTATCTTTTGCTGTCCGTTGCCCATGGTGATACGTAGGTGTTAGTATAAAGAGGAAAGGAAAATCTTGTGCAAAAAATGTTTCACTGCACGTGAGGGACATGGCTGTAATGGCTGATGAAAATTGATTAATGGGAAAATGAGTCATCTAAGTCTAACAGCCTCTATCAGCATATGCATTTTTGAGGGAATAGAGCTCTGCTCATGCAGTGGCTCTTTACAGCATTAACTCTGAGATCTCTTAGGCTCTGGAACAGTCTCGCCTGAAAAGTAATGGAGACCCCATTGTTCAAACTTTACAATTAGACTGCAAGCTGGTGAATGTACATTAGAGCGCAGCAACTCAGGGGTTTACTGGATTGAGAGAGATGGACATAATAGAACTCATTCCTCGATCAGCCTAAACATCTGTTTTGTTCTTCAGGCTTTCCACATTCATGTGCCAGCTTCATTTGCCATAGAGCACAGTACTAACCCTTAAAGTCTTGCAACTACAGTTGTGTACAAGGTTTTATTAATGTCTATAACAATAGTTTAAGCAGCTCTGTTTTGAAGTGAAAGTAGCTTTTATTTTGCAAATTATGCAGTAGCTGCTGTTGTTGCTCACAAGCTTTTGTCTCCATTGTGAAGTGAAATGTCTTATTTCAGGCCCAGCTTGGGTTAAGCTAGAAAGGGCTAAAATACCATTTTTCAAAATTACTTTGACGTGTGAAAGAACAGGCTTGTTGTCACAAAACTCTTCTGAATATAAGTAAAACTCGCAAAGGCTGAGATCTTTTCCTTTCTTTGAATCCTGAAATTGTTTGATTTTTTTTTAATTCACCATAGGTTGTTTCTACATGCCAACAAAGTTTAATGACTGAAGGATTAGCTTGCAACTTTGTAAATATTCTAAAGCAACTTCCCAAAATACTGCACAGTCACAAACCTACCAGAAGACATTTTGAACTCTCCCAATCAATTTGGTAATCTGCTTCCCTGTTCTGATAAACATAGGAAGAACACCTTTGTGACTGAAGAGAACTAATTTTACACTCATGCTGATAATTGCCTTGTTTAGCAATGCTAGTCCCACTACTGCTCAAGCTGGTTTGCTGAATTCCTGTGCAGACAAGTGAGACTTGAAAGGAAACCTGGAGTTGGGGCTAGAGGGAAAATGACAGTCTCTGGAGAGCAGGAATACTGATGAAACCATACCTCAGGCATTCCTAATTGAAGTCAGAAAACTTGAGTCAGTGTAAATAAAAACCTGCTGATGGGCACAAGTGGTACAGAGAGGTTAGTTAAAGCTCCTGGGCAATTAAAGCTTTTGAGAATTGAAATAGTGGTTCGAGATATATATGGTAATCACAGCTTCTAATTTTTCTGTTTGATTTTTTTTTAGCCTGTATGAAGGATAAGTTAAAGGTCATGAAAAGATTTATGACCAAATCAAAAAATCAAATTAAAATATTCTTGCTGCTTAGGAAGGAAAAATCTTCTAGGGAACTTAAATGTATTAGTGCAATACCCTGATCTTTTTGATATCAGTATTTCTTTAGTACAGGATAAATCCAAGGTGTTTAGCTTTAGTTTAGTAACTTTCATCTTGTTTCTTAAACAGTGATCCGTATTTAAGGCTACCTGTATATCCCAACAATCCAGATGTTTTTAGCTAGTGCTCAACGATGTGAGAATAAAGTCTAGACAATTACTTTGTCTCTTTTCACTAAAAGACATACTGCACACTTTAATTCTTGCAACGCATCTCTCTAGAGGGAGAAAGAGATATAATCACAGAGAAATACAAGCAAATGTAAAAAGAATGCTCATATTAGCTCAGGCTGAGGGTCTGTGTACTGGAGTATTCTCCTTGCAGCAGTAGCTGCTGGAAGACAGAAAGAAGGAGGAAAAAAAGATTACTTTATCTGCTCTGTTGACCAGAGAGGAAAAAATGTGGTTTCCTTTGGAAAGGGGGTGGAAGTGTTGTGGGGGAACAGGTATATATCAGAATATAACATCTATGTAGGATTTTAGGCTTTAGAGTCTGTGAGCATAGGTTTTTGCTATAGATATATATTTTTTTTTTAAGTTCATGAGCTGAACTTCTAAAATAGCCTTTGTTTTTCATGCTTTCAAACAAGGCTTTAAACTTCTTTCTTTTTTGAAGGAAAAAAAGGCAAGGAAACGTACTTATTTTTTACTTCTGACTTTTTATCAAACTTTTTTTTTGCTTAAGATATTAGGGTTGGAAAATCTGTCTTTAAATAGTAGAATCCAAATACAAATCAAGGTGATTATGATTTGTATTTCAACATTGCAGAATTAATTTGAAATTAGTCGCTTGAGGCACTGAATTAAAGTTTTTAGGCAGAAAGAATCTGATAGTCTGTTGGAACTAAAAATACCCACAATATAAACTACTCAATTTTTCACAGTAGTTGGTTAGAAAAAAGCAAACTGCCACTCTATGAAAAGCCTGTCTTTAATTTAGGGCATTAAATAGTGAAATGTAGTACTTAGAGTGTTTCTCAAATTCTGAGGAACTCACTTGTCTTGCTCACTAGATTTTGGCTGTGAGTTTTAAGATGTAAAGGACATGAAGAATCTGTTTGCTACAGTTTTGTTGTTGCACCTTTTCCCTGGAGGAGGGGTATTGGATGAAAGAGTCATTACTATTACTCATATTTTATACTTATACTCATACTGTTGCCTATTGCAACAGTAATGCATAGACCCTGACAGGATATTGCCTACAAAAGTCTCATAGGAGTAGAAATGTGTTGACTACTGGTCTTGAATATAAACTTTGCAAATATTTCACAAGTTAGTTGGCAATTAATTTTTCTCTTCTCTGGACAACAGATTCTCTTGTTTGCTTTTCCACTTTCTTTCACTGTTAGTCTCCTGAAAATCTTTGTGGTTAACAATAGGTTTCACAGCTCCCAGGAGAAAGATCATTGTGATCACTTTTCCAAAAACCTCAGTATTGTTCAGTTCAGCTCTGAAGTTGTCTGAAGTCCAGCAGTGGCAGTGGATGCTGGGCTTCCTTAGGAACAGCTGCCACTGCCCTCTAGCAGAGGCAGGAGAAGCCGCATGTGCTGCTTCACAGTCCCTGCAGTTTTGAGGCTGGTGTTTAAATTTCACCCATTGATCCTGGCTTTAAGTTAGGACTGCACCAAGCTAAGTGGTGGATGAGAAACTGGGGTATATTTTCCTCTGATGATGTCACTAGGGTGCTCACTGGGGATAGTGTGTACAGCTGTGTGTTATAGCTCTGGCATCTGTAACCCTTCAAACTTCATCAGCCAGAGGTGCCTGGTCATACTGGGTGCCAGCCTCAGCTCTCTACAGGGGCCTCTCGGGTCATCTTTCACCCTGCTATGGTCTGTAAATGCTTTCTCAGTGTGGAAATCATATTCATAAATATGACTTCATAAAGAAGCTAAAAATTAAGAGGAAACAAGGGAATTGGTGGCAAATAGCATATGGAATTTGGGGTTCAAAATCAAATGATGTCAATATAATAAAGAAGTGAAATATTTCAAAAGTATTTGAGGGAATTTTGGAGGTTTTTTTGTGTGGAAGCGTGTGTGCTGGGTCAGTACTTTGTTGAGGGCTTTGCTGAGCAAGAAGCTTGTGTGCTTCACTTGTGCTGAATTTCAGAAGTTTTCAGAGGAGTGATATTGATATTAACTGACAGGTCATCAAAGTCAGCTGAATGAGGTGAGGGCCAGAGTGAGAGGGAGCTTAAGTCAAGTT
>WAAE01008167.1:0-29419 GCA_013400495.1 Nicator chloris
GGGGGGGAGTAGTGAACAAGTCCAAGACACGCTGATCGACGAAAAGGCAGAAGAGAACTGAACTCTGCAGTCTCTAAAGAAATGTGTATTCACTTCCTTCACGTCTGAACCCACACATGCAGCCATGTTCACAGCCCTGCTTCCTTGTAAATTTCCAGAAACAGTAGGTGACTCTCCAAATCAAAATTCCGCATCTCTCCTGCCAGAATTCAGTGAAATCCCTGGTAATGTGAACTAGGAAGGTCTCAACAGCTAATGTGTGCTCTGTGTGTCTGGGGTTCCTCCCTCTGCTTACTCTGCAACTCGTGATGTCTCTGCTCTCTCCCATCACTAAGCCCCTTGCACCATTACCAAGCCCATCATTAAATGCTTTTGGAAGTCCGCTTTTTAACCTTCACATCTGTGTTTATTCTCTGCACAAAACCAGAGTGGAATCTGTGCCTGGCAGGCATTTCCTTTTGTAAAACTCCTTCTTCTTTCCTTTTCTGACTTTTCAGAGCATGAAATGTGCCTGCTAATCCTAATTGCTGCAGATGGAGAGTCTTGCAGAGACCAGACAAAGGGGGCATCCTTCCACCAAGCAGCTGTAAGCAGGCACCAGACTAAGTTCTCCAGTTTCCAGAGCTCCCATCTCACTCTGTCACAATTCTGAAGAACACAAGGACAAACTTCCATAATAGCTATACCAGGAATGGGGACTTGCCTTCCCAGACTTACCCTCTTCTGCCTAAATGGCCCTCTCAGCACAAGAGTAAACTCGGCTTATTGTGTGACCTGACTCAGGATGGGCAAATACTGCTGCTGTCAAGGAAAAAAGCTAAATGTCTGGCTTTTAAGGGTCATTTGCCTGTCTGTATCCAATCATCAGCTCTCTTACAAAAAAAAACCTTTTAAGGTCCCACTGGCACACCCACATAGGTGGCCCTTCAATTAGCAGTGCCTTGGTCAGAAACTGAATCAGTATGGTATTAAGACATTTTTGCTGCCAACAGCCATTGAAGAAGTTACCTTTCTAGCTTAGCAGTGTCTGGATTCAGAGGAACATTTCCAGTGCAGAAACAAAAATGGCTTCGGAGGTTTGCTGTCACCTAACCAGAATATCCTTACCACCCAAGGCTAATGCTTGTGTCCTCCACAATTGCCATACCACACTGTCTATGAGGTCTACTGCAGTTCACTCATCTAACATAGGTGCTAATACATATCAGACTAATCCAGCATTGCCAAAACTGTTGTATATAGTTTTAGATAATTCAGAGGTCTTGCAATTTGTTACTGAGACTGTGTGCCAAGACTGTTGCCAACTCTAGCCCCTATTCCACGCAGGTTATACTTTATCATCAATTCCACAGCTCGTTAGTGTGGCCACAGTTTTAGTTCACACTAAGTAATTCCCTTTCCTAAGAGGCTCAAATAATGGTGTAACAGCACGCCCATCTAATCAATATAGCTACACCGACAGATGTAGAATAGACACAAAAATAACAAGTCAAACTGCTTTACATAGAAAAGCCTTTTCCATTGTAAGTGTGCATTTTAACTACATGAAATCCTATTAATCCAAACAAATCAGCAAGCCAAATTCCTGCTACCGCCTCTGCAGTTCTTACTGCAAGAATATGTGCTTAGTACAACTTGAAATGTGCATGTCTTACGCCAAAACACCCATCTGTAGTGGAGAAAAAACGTCAGCAATATCTTTGTAGAGCACCTGCATGCCTTATCAACCACCACATTGCAAAAATACAAACTTTCACTAATCCAAGAAGCAGTATGTTCCTTGGAAGGGTTTGAATTCTGCAGATTTAACTGTGTATCAGTACACCAACAAGCTTTCACAATGGAGCCACTTTTCATTGTGGAAATAGCACTACATAGTATCAATAAAAGTGCCAAGCACAAAAACGTATTCAAAGGCTTGTACTTGCCAGTGAATGGAAGACCTGCAAAAGTTATTACTATCCTTAAACATATTTCAGGACTGCAGAGCACCAGCCCTGTGCACCCAAACTTGTAATGAAAACGCTGTGTCAGCTTAGTGACACAGACTGAGCCACCTTCACAATACAGAGCACTAGCTAAACATGCTCAGTGGTGGATTTTCACAGGAATAATATCCTGTGAGCAGGACATGTCATGAGGTATCGCCAACCTAAAGAGCAAGAAGAAGAGAAGGCAGGACGGGAACTGGAAAGTAAGCAGGCAGACTTGCTGTTTGCTGGGTAAGCAGTGAACAGACACACAGCCAAAAGAAAGAAAACGAGCAAGCTGAGAAAACACAAAATCTAACAGTAGTTTAACTCACGTGAAGGCAGTTTAAATTTAAAGCATGGTGAGATGGAAAAAAGGAAGCCCAGGCTGGAAGAATGTAATGGGGAGATCACATTATTCCAACTGAAATAGAACAAAGTAAAAGAAACCTACAGCAAATAAAGTACTTCACTATCACAATGTTCTGAACACTTTCTCATGGAAGAAGTTTTGAGGGTGGTTTGGCATGATCTAGATGACAGCAATGGAAGTAAGACTCATTTCTTGTCGCCACTAGCTTTAATGCACAAAGCAGGTTGCTGCACGCAGCAAGTGCACAGGGATCTCTGTTTGGAACCAGTGCAGACATTCAGGCTCAAGGGGTGACCTAGATCCCAGAGTATGCAGAGCAGGACTGACACAGCATGTTAATCCACACCTCGACAGACCACATGAAAACAACGTGAAAACAACATGAAAACAACCATGCAACATTTGGAACAGTGACACAGCTTCAGGGCTCCCGGAAGTCAGGACTCCACCAAGAATTTTGGCCAAACTCATAACCTTGCAGTGACTTCTGTAAATTGGTGCTACAGCTCAGCTCATCACAGACAGATCCAACCCACTGCAATTATGAAACTGACTCCAAGATGAAAGGAGACTACCACTGTATCCCATTATTTTTAAGAAGTGTTAAAAGTCAAACTCAAAGCCACATCCAGAAAAATGAAGGCAGCAGAAGTACTTCTTAGATACTAAGCATGCAGATCTTGCACTGCACAATGAATGGATACTTAGATGGGTTTAATTTCTTTATTAGGGCAGACTTGACCTTAATCCATCTGGAATTAGCTCATAATGCTTCCAGAGGGTCCTAAGTAGACCTGCCCAAGAACCTGCTGTACAAAATAACTACCACAGCTGTTCCATACAGCATTCACAAGCAAAAGTGGAGGGAGATCTCATATGATGAAAATAGGGCAACCACAATTTAGTGGTTTACAGTAAAATTTTCAATTAGACACAACCAAGATTTGGAGCAAGCCATCCTTTACTGGAGGGTAGGGGTCACAAACTAAAAAGGGACTGTGGTGAAATGTTCCAGCATCTCACCCTCACAGCAGCAGAGGTCCAGCTCCTACCAGATCAAAGAACCAGCAGTGGTACATTCTAGAAGATGATGAACACTCCAAGCCAGCCTCTCATGAGGATTCAGTGTAAAATTACAGTTCCAAGTGACAATTTTATTAAGCCTCACAAGTCATAGGACAGCAGAAGTTAGGCAGTAGCTCACTAAAATCACAGGAGTGATCATGGAGACCAACATCCACTTACAGCTAGTTTCTTTGCAAGCAGAGAAGTTATGACAGGGCTTTGCCTTCAGCTTTCACTGTTTCTTGTGTCAACAGACATGCAGGTAATCCATGAATAATGGGTCTTCCATGGAACCTCATCAGCCAAGCTGGGCCCGGAAAATATAGAAACATAGAATTCCTGTGCATAACTTACATGCCCTTGCATACCTTACATGCCTTCCACACAAAGAATCCAATAAAGACCTCAGCAAAATGCTTTTTCACCTTACCTTTTAAAATATTTGCAAATCTGCTCACTCCATTTGGCCTATGAGATCTTTCTCTAAACTTTATTATTGAGTCCCTCCCCGTCACAACTTAATGTCCTCCAGCGTTTACCATCAGCCTTTCTCTTTTATTTCATCTTGCTATGATTTCCAGTCCATAAGCACTGTTAGTTATTTGTCTCCCCTCAGCCTTCTTTTTCCTGTGCCTTTTTTTCCTTCCACTCTGGCAAAGTATTTTTGGATTTCCTCTACACTTTTCAGTGTCCTCATAACGGGGTTGTGAGGAATGCATATGTGCGTGTTGGGTATTTGCTTCCTTCCCTCCCCACCAGATTTTGAGCCTGACCCACCTCTGCAGTATCCATTCCACCACCTATTGCAAGACAACACTAATGAAAACTGCCACCAGACCAATTCCCTCCACTACACTTTTCTACTCTGGCACCTCAGAGAAACCTTGAGATTTGACTCAGTTGGTCTGTGGTGAACCAAAAGACAGATCCTCACACAGCTTCTGTGTGCAGCACACCAGGAGACATCACATGGATGGTGCATGCATGCCCACACCACGAATGCTAATACGAGCAATTGTTTGAAAGAAGACAAAGTGTTTCTCCAGCTTAACTGAAACCCACGCCTGCAATCCCAGCTACCTTTGACTCATTCCTCAAACCCTCCCCTCCTCCAGCTTCCATTTGTCTCTGCGCAGAATCTCAGCTGCTTATAAGAAAATTACCAAGTGACATTACTTCCTCTACCTTTTCAACTTCCCTTCCCCTCCTGCAATTCTTCCCATAACAGACACAAGCATGTTCCCAGCCCTTCTAAGCACTTCACTGGCCTCTATGATTTTTCCCTCTTTTGTATCCATTTCTGTCCCTTGCCACTCATCAGTAAACATGTGTATGCTCTTCTCCTCCCTCTCACAATACAAATATGCATTAATTTCTTTCATCTCTAAACTTCACTGTGACTCTGGATCACAGTTTGGATGTCTAGGATGAGAAGAGGAAATGCACTGTCCCATATGTCCTTTTCATCTCTATCTCTCAAACTGTATATGAACTCCAGGTAGTCACTGTCCTTTTTCCACTCCAGCATATCTTCCATCTCAACCACTAATGAACCTGCTCGACTGCTAGTGACCCCCTTCCTGGTCAAAACTCAGGACTAGTAGTCTAACTGTTCTCATTAACTCTTTCTTAGCAAAGGTACCAACGTTTTTGATTCTTCGATTGCTCCTCCTTTGCCTTCTGTGAACGGCTTCTACCTATCACTATCACTCTAACCAACCCCAAAGACGCTGAAAAAGACAACCAAGCAATTATGTCCATCACTACAACTTCTTCCACACTCTGCTGCCAGCCCTGAAGTTATCAAATGGGCCATAAGCCACAACTACCTACTCCTTCCCATCCATTGCTGCAAAACCTAGTGGGTTGAAGTATATTGATACAGCTGAAATTGTACCTTGTTGCAGGCAGTGCTTGAAGCAAAGGGAAGAGAAGTGAATCTGGTTCCCAGAGCAGCAAGAGTGGAACTCAGAAGCCAGGCTGTGAGGGAATTCAGAGTCCAGAGCTGCTATATTTGCAGAGGCTGGCTCACAGCTCTCACTGATTTTGAACTCTTGAAACATAACTCCTGCCTGCCAGGGCTTCTGGATTACAGCCCACACTGAGCTCAACAGGAGAGCATGTCAACCTGCTGCTCAAGAAAGCAAAATACAGCTTCCCTTAGTAGCACTAACTTGCAGCTTTTGCTTAGTTCAAAACCAGCTCTGAGCTCCTGGAGACACTGGAGACCATTCCCACTTCAGCCACATTCCAGAGGTGGTGGGTGCACTAATTAAAAAAAAATAAATTAAGGCATGGAGGGACATGTATGAGGTACACCTCTTCCCTTGGATCCTGTTTATATTTTCTAGTGTAAAAAATCTCCTGCTGTCTGCATTTACTTTTGAGTTCTGAGGCAACGAGTTAAAAAGCTAATACGAACTTACCTAGTGCTCTTATTCTAACTAGAGCCTGTGTTTGCTACTGCAAAAATGCTGTTTGGCTTCTCTGCTCAGTTTTCTTCAAGAACTTCCCCACCTCATGCAAGACAATACCTTCCACATTTTCAACAACCCAACATCACTGACAAATCCAGCCTTAATGTTTTGAGGAAAGTCTGAAGCCTAAATTTATTTCCTAGGCTCTGCCCTTGCCACAGGCATTTTCTAAAACTCCTCCAGGTTCCACACAGAGGGCACAGTGGATCATATTAAGGTAAAATACCCAGGTAAGATAAACCCACAAGTCAAAAGTAACTCTGAGGAAGCAAGCAAGTTGTCACTAATCCTGCCAAGATCTTCCCATTCATCTTCCCCTACTATCAAGGAAAGCCAGCAGACCAGAAGCATAAAACCAACAGCACCAGCTGAGTAACAATATTATGTGGAGAAAAACCACTACTGCAGAATCTAACAGCTAACACAACCTTTCATTTGTATGCATTAAGTGATAACAGATTGACACAGTAATGCTCAACTACAAATAAAACATCCAATGGTACAATCCTATCTACCTGCAAAATGGATCAGGAGATCAGCACATGGCATTCTTACCAGACCCATTATTCAAAACACAACTATGTTGCCATAGCAAGAACTTCCTCCATCTTTATGGCAAGGTGGCTGTAAAAATGTCTATAAAGATATTCTATACTGGGCATAGCAAATCTGGCTTAGGGTTTGCTTTGTGGTGTTGGGTTCCCTCCACCCCTGACCCATAAAACACATTAGTGAAAATCATGACTAATCTCTTCAAAGATGACAGCCAAATGTGGCAGGCCACTGAGGATTCCTACCCCTCTGCACAGCAGATCGCATGGGCTCCTGCCTCCCCTCTGCGCTCTGGAGCGTGGGTAATTTTTTTTCTTTTTTTCCCCTTTTAAAAGAAGGCAGCAAGCTCTGGGAAAATACTTTTATGGCTAAGTGAGTTTTACCACCCACAAAGAGACAGGTCCCCAAGGGGCCCTCACCGCCCACAGAAGATGAGCACTTCAGCAAAGCCTTACCCCTTTCTGATATAATGATATCTAGAAATTCATCTCTTCAACAATGCACACAAAAGGAATCAGCCTGCACCCTTCACTTTTAAGAACATGATCACCTCTCTACAGTGTCTTTCTAAATCTCAAAGGCAGCTTTAGATTCACAGCCACCAATACAAAGAAAGGCTTACTGGGACAGTTTGCATCAGCAAACACATTATGCAAGCTTTCCAGATGCAATGCTTGCTTCCATCTCGAAGCACTGGAACAGACTATAGCTTGTGACAGGATGCAAATGGCTGGAAGAACCTCTCCAGCAACGGGACCACTGAAGACACCCTATGGAAACTTCAGTACATGTACCAGGAACTTTGAGACCAGTACTATTATCATAAATTTTCCTTTGAGACTAGGCAATAATTTTGCTAGTTTAAACACCCCATGTGTTTAAAATGGAGAAAAAAAAACTGGGGAAAAAAAACTGTTTCAACAATCAGTTACCTCAAGATAAGTGGTGAACTTTACGTGGCAGGACTTCAAGAAATAAAAAACTCCCAACACCACTGCTCAAGTATCTTCTTTTTTTTCCAAGCTAAATTGTTCTGATATCAGGTTCTGCATCTCTCTATGCCTTTTGTCTATTGTATTAAAGGGTGCTTTATCAGACATTCTTCCACAGATACATCTAGACCAATCAAGTAACAACAACTACCTACTACTTCTTTGATCAATTAAGTACATTAAGCTTATGTCATTCTATAGCTGATTCTTCCTTCAGCTATATTGAGTCCTTCTGAAATGTAGACACAAAGAATTGCACATGGGTTTGAATGTCATCTGGAATGATGTCAGTAAGACCATATAAAAAAACAACAGTAGTTTCATATGCCCTGATAGTGCCTGCCTACATAAGGTTGTAGAGCTGTGGCATCATGACAGGAATTCGTATTCCATTGGTTCATGAGCAGCTCCCCAAAGCCATTTGTAGAGTCACTACATTGCCCAAAACAAGACTTCACAAATCGCAAATGGGATACACATTACTGGTCCCAAAGTACCTCATCTCACTCTGGGCTGTAATAACACTCAGTCACAACGGTATCATTGCTTGGATCACCACTGGGAACAAAGCAACTGCAGGAAAGATCAGCCCTCCAAGTAAATAGATTTTGACTGCCACTCTCACACTCCATATTTTACTATCTACAGTCAGAAGTGGATTGACCCCAGATTGCAAACACCTGGTTCTTTGAAGGGTCAACAGCCATTAAGAGAGCTTAACAGCTGGTTTGTTTGACATACATCTTGCCTCTGGCCCAGTCATGCCATAAAACTGCCTCTTTATCTGTTCAAAATCTTCCCTGTTGTTTCAGCTTAATTCAAGGACTTTGAGTACCATTGTTCCCATTTGAACAGTCTTCCACAAATGCATATGAAAGCCTATGAAGTGCTGGTAACAACTCTGCAATTGCACCATCATCTCTTCTGGATACAGATGGTAAAAGTGTAAAAAGCATTTCAAGCCTCTGTATTTGGGGCCTTTTAACCCTTTAATAGGATTTTATCGTATGGAGTACACCTCGCTCTAACTTCTCTCACAGGGCAGCATAACCAAGGACAACACAGAGCAAAGAGTCTCCATAAATTCTTGAAATGGCGCCAGTCACAGACAGTATTTGGCACACTTGAGTAAATGTGTATCTTTACAACTACTGCTAACCTCACTGTGGTATCACTTCCAGTGATAGTGATACCACTTCCAGTCAAGAATCCCCCGTTGCCTCAGAGCTCATCAAGCATCTCCTGTGAAGTGGCCTGCACTCACTCTGAGCAGAAGAGTTGTGCTCAGTTCTAATCTCACTTGCAAATAAAAATTGTAAATTATACTCACAATGTACAGACACTTATCCAGACCAAGTCTTTCTATGGACAGTTCTGCTACATAAGCAGGCAACTGAGAGGTTTTCAGCTTCCAGTTACCAAAGGGAACACTAAATGAGACTCTTGGAACAAAAATAAACTCAGAGAAAGTTAGTAACAAAGCATTCTCCAGTAACATCTGCTCTCTCAGACAAACCTTGGAAGAGCCAGAAGTCCTCTGCAGTAACAATCATCGTAAGGTGTTACAATATAATTAGTGGACAATGCCAATACATTCAACCAGAAGCAGCTGTACCTCCTCCTGCAATACAGTGTTTAACAGAAGTACAACAACTCTTTTCTCTACACTGAACCCCAACATCATTTCACTGTTCCGTGTACTCAGTCAGTGCAGAGAATCACTGAAGACTGAGAGTGGAAAGGACCTCTGAGATACTCTAGATCATTCCCCTGATCAGAGCAGGGTGAACTACAGCAAGTTACCAGGGACTATCTCCAGTCAAACTTGGATATCTCCAAAGATAGAGACCCCATAATCTCCACAGGCAAACTGTTCCAGAATTTGACCACTCTCACAGAAAGGAAAAGTTTTCTTGAGTTCAAATGGAATTTCAATTTGTGTCCACTGCCTTTTGTCCTTTCACTGGGCATCCCTGAAAAGAATCTGGCTCTTTTTATTTCCTCAGTTATTTATACATACTTACAAGATCCAGTCCAAGCCCTCTCTTCTCCAGGCTGAGTCTCTCTCAACCTACTCTCTAAGCCACTCTGTAAACCCTTACTCACCTCCGTGGCCCTTCACTGCACTTACTCCAGTATGTCCATGCCTCTCTTGCACTGGGGTCCAGAACTGGACAAAGTACTACAAATGTGGCCTTACCACGCCTGAAAAAAAGGATCACCTCCCTCAATCTGCTGGCAATGTTCTTCCTAATTCAACACAGTACACTGATGGCCTTAACTTCTGAAGGGCACATTTGCTGGCTCATGTTCAACTTGCTGTCCACAGAACCCCCAGGTCATTCATTGCAAAGCTGCTTTCCAGACAGTAAGTCCACAGCCTCTACTGGTGCATGGGGTCATTCTCCCTCACGTGTAGGACTTGGCATCTCTATTCACCAAACTTAATGAGATTTGCTGGTCCATTTCCCAGTCTTTGAAAGTCCCTCTGAACAGCATAACTTTCTGGTTCATCACCTACTCCTCCCAGTTTTGCTGCGGGTGCACTCTGATCCATCAACCAAGAGATGAATGAAGATCTCCTCTTCTAGATCACATCCTTTCTGCCATCTCAGCAGGATGTAGCCTGCCTAATTTTAGGCATCTAAGTAACTCACAGCAGAAAAGTACTCTTCCAAAACTCCCTATCTAATCAGTGTTAAATATACTGGCAGCTCCACAGAAGATTCAGAGCACCTCATTTCAGCTCACTTCAGGTGATGAATCCTCAGAGCAGAGGCTTCTTTTTCTCTGCTAACTATACAGGAAGCTTGGCTTCCCAAGTCAGATGACCCCAAAATTACAGCGTAAATACCTCCCATAGTGCACATAGCTGTGGATTCTTATTTCCAGTTGACTCACAGTCCTGTCAATTAACACATTCCCAGACTTAGCAGATTGTGATAAACTATGGCTGGAGTTATAAAAGCATAAAGGAAAGACAAGAACAAAAGGGACTGAGCAATAGCAGGCTTTAAAGTGCTAATAGCACGATTTTGACTCTTTAGCTCCCCTTTATTGTGCGGTATTTGAGAGACTCATGGAAAATCTCCAGTTCTCAGGTGTGAAGGTTCTTTACATACAAAGGCATTGATACACAAAATATATTTCAGAAATAAAACTGATTTTGGAATCACTCAAGCCTTTAGAGTACTCTAGTCTCTGGAACCAAATACAGGGTAACATCTCAAAAGGGTTGTGATGCAAGTTCATTCCATCTACCCTACAATCTCTAGTGCTTTGCACTCTAAATGTCCCAACCAAAGAATTCACTGTACCTGTTCACAGATATAAACAGAGAAGTCTTTGTGACCACAGAGCACATCTGTTGCTAAGTGGAAGATGCAAGTGAACAGATACACAGAGCAAGCAGGGCATAATAAGCAGCCAGATTAAAGTTATTCCATACACAAAGTACTCTGACACTTTCTGGCTGTTTACGCTTTTTGTATATGACAGTGTACAGTGGACACCAAAATAAGGATGAGTAACTGCTCAGACTCCCAATGCTGAATTTGATGTTTTTGATGTGAGGGAAAGGCTAACTGGAAACAATACACACAACCTCTTCCATCACATAAATGCATATGTTAATGGCTTTCTCTTAATGCTACCTACCACCCACTTCTAGGAGACATCTAGGTAGACAGAACTAAATCCCATTTAGCTCAGAGGAGTATTTATCTGCATTAAAATTAATGCCACCATCTTAGGAACATTTCTGGGGTTCTTTGCACTGGACTAGCATTTCAGAAGAGATTGCCTGTAGTTCATTCAAAGGCTAATTGCATCAACTACCTACCAGCCTTCACTGTGCCGAGGTACAACGATACAGGATGACACAGATTACAGCACCAGAAAAGAGGCAGCTGGACTGCCAATTAAAGCACAGAGCCGGAAAAAAACAAACTCACTGGTGTCTTGCAATACAGGGAACAAATCACTAAAGTACTATAAAGGTGGACCTGCTAGGAAGAGTGTAGCATCTGTGGATCAGCTATCTGATCTGATGTTTTAAGCATTAAAACAAGTCTAGAAAATGACACTTAATACACAACTTTTCTCTCTTCTGGGGGAGGGATTTCATTTGAAGAACGTGTGCTGAGAAATTCATCTTCTGACCATAATCATGATGTGGTATAATCCTGTAGCCCCAGCTACAGAATCCATGAACTGCACATCAAGAAGGGATCTAGTACTATGAGAAAGTTAACTCACAGTATATGACTGTATTCTGCACATAGGACATTGAACTACCAGGAGATTTTATTTATGAGATATTCTACTGTAATTGAGCAGCAACATTGAAAACTTTCATGGCTGAAGGCTGATCTTGGAAAACACCAGCTGGTGAGAGACAAAGGCAGAGAAGAGCTGAGGTACAACAGCTAACCTTTGTGAAATCTCAAGTGCTGCAAGTGTGTTTTTAGAATACATGAAGCAAATTTATAAGTAAACACTTAAATAAGAGGATGTCACGCAATTAAAGTCTTTGCCACATTTCCAAAATCCTACTGTCTTCAGAAGCTTAAGTACCATGTTGAGGAAAGCAACATCTCTGAGGATACCTCTCACCAGTCCCATGAAGGGACACTCTCCATCATTCCCTCATGTAAGAAGTTCATTCATTTGCAATTCAGCCATAGAGCCTCTTTTTTTCCTTACATTTCTGCATGAAAGGCTGCACTTTCACAGAAATTATAAACTCTTCTCAAGTCTGTGATGAAGGTGACAGGTATCTATAGCTCTCAAGTTGCAGAAAAATCTGAGGCATATTTTAAGCCTCTTATATCATTTAGTGTCCACTGACGTAGATCACAGAAAGACCATAAAAATAAAGTTACTCAAAGGTTCACATCTTTCCATATTTAGCAGTACCAAATAGACTTATAACAGAAACACCCAGCATAGAAAGCCACACAGCTATGTACATCGATTCTATTATTCTACAGAACTGTCTACTGTGAAAAGCAGGATTAGATCAGGACATTAATTCAAATTCACACAGTTGTCTCAGATGAAAAGGCAGAAGCAAGCCAATATCAATAAGTCAGTGATGGACAGCTAAAGGTACAGATTCAGAATAACACTCAAATCTCAGGGAACTGTACAGAAAATACATAACTACTAATACTGAGAAAAACATGGGTACATCAGAGACAACTGGCAATGTGTCTTCCCATCAAACTTTTGCTGGCCTTCTGGAGCTCTCAAGTTATCTTTGTCTTTCCCTGCACAGCTGTACATCACTGCAAGCACATTTGAGGGATGGGAGCATCTCAAAACAGAATTAACAGCATACTGTACATGACAGAACAGGATTAGCCAAAGGAGGCAATCACACCTGAAATGCCAGAGGAACTGGAGATCTGCCTTCGCCATGGTCTTGCAGGCAAAGAAGCCTTTCATCATGATCATTTCTATCATTAGAGCAGAAGTGAAACGTTACTGTAGGGCTCACCCTACTTGCAATGCAGCTATGCAGCTGCATGTACCACGGGCTCACTGATACCCATTTAGCTGGCTTTAGGTTAGAGCCATTCACTTGTGAACATTAGCCATAAATACAGCTAGAGTGATTAACAGATTGGGAATGTGCACCAGGAGGCACCTTAACTAGTTTGTGTCACTGGTGAGAGGCTGTGAAAAACGAGGTTCACTCTCCTGGTAAAATTTAGAAGTTTAATAAAGGACAATAGGAGACAAATATAATAAAGCAAAGTTTTAACAGCCAGGTGCCTGGCATTCAGCCAAGAGCACACCTACTATTTTTGGAGACACTCTTTAAATACCTTTTCTATTGCATCAGCCTATTGCATATTCATAAACCATTATGCATATTCAAACTTTTCCACAAACTAGTTTACATATTCCAGGAACTGTTTAGCGTGGCCCCTCCTTGGGCCTTTTTGGAGCATGGTGTTTCTTGGCTGTGGTTTTAGTCTTGTCCATTATCACCCCCAGTTCAGGCTTTGGTCCATACTTTTCACAAACTGTAGGTGTTGATAGTTGGCATGTCAGTAGCAAGGTCCTCATCCTGTTCCCTGGATGTTATCCCAGCCAAGCAGACAGCTCAAGCATAACTATATCAGCTATCTAATTACTATGTCCAAGCTTTGCTAATAGCAGAAACAAAACCCATATCCTTACAGCAAAGTCATTTTAACATTATACATGCAGCATTCATCTTAGTATTTGCAAAAAGCCAATACTATAATATGTTTTTATAACAAGGTCATCATCATATTTCTTACTAGAACTATCACATGCTCAATCAGATCCTTCTTCTTCCAGAAGGATGACATTTATCCATCTTAGCTAATTTTCACCAAGATGAAACTTCATACACTCCAACAATTGTGTGTTAGCAGTTGCTGGGTGAAGTATAGAAATTCACCAGAAGACACATGACTTTGAATTCTCCCAGGAAGTAAAGCTTTGAAGAACAGCCTAGCTTATGGGACTTTGGGAAAACAACAGCCAAACTTCATACTTTAAAATTCTAGACTCCCATTAAAGGGATCAACCGATTCTTAGCTTCAGCAATAGCCTCAGCCCAAGCCCAATATAACAAGGCTACAGACAGCTTGCTTTGGCAACTCCAGCAGAGATATCCAAAGCTGAACCATCATTGCTCTTGTGGTAGCTATACCCTGAAGAGGTGTGGGATATGGAAAAATCTGTAATCAAGCTCATTCTTTGACTACAGGTAAGTTCTCAGTCTCTGGTCTGAATTTATTACCCTGAGATAGCAATGAAATCACTCAGAAACTGCAAATGCAGATTTTATATCATTCAACCCTTAAGCCCTGCTGAATCTGAATCTCCCCAGAAGGTGGAAGACTCAGAGCAACTGTGCTGGATTGTGTTTAAACAGATAAAAGTCTGGTGGCAAAGCCAGGACAGATAAACACGACCTATGACCACACAAGGAAAAATATTTTGTTTGTTGAGATACACATAACTGAATAGAAGCCTATTAAAACAAAGTGAGGCATGACAGAAGCATTTCACAAAGCTAGGTAACTCTACCATAAACTTTCATCTGCAGGTCTCCTAATGAGTAACAGAAATGCCAACAAAATGGCATTTGTGTCAATTTTTACAGCCTCCTTCAAAGTTCTTTGGGAAACACTGACTTCTCTTCTTCCCCTAAGCTTCCACTGAACTGAAACTAAAGCCTTCTTTGTTTCACTATACCATTAGCATGTCTCTATCCGTCCCAAAGCAGTCAATTACTACAAAGCCCGAGGCAAAAGTTCACAGAGGGGAACAAGAGGTCACAAGCACTTCAGTGGCAATGATGTAGATCTTTTCTTTTAAATGTATCTACTGATTTAAAAAAATATATTAAAAGGGACATCCTGGTCTGTGCTACCTGATGTCATATAACTTGGCCATCACAACTTAACAGTGTCCTGCTTCACAACGCAGCCTAGGACAAACAGAAATTTATTAAAAAAAACAAACAAAAAGCCCAAACAAAAACAACAAATAAACGAACCAAAGAAACAAACAAACAACAAATGCAAACAAAACAGTGGGCAGAAATACTCAGCTTAGAGAAACATTTCAAAAAAGCAGTAAGAGGTAGTAAACAAAATACTGAGCTGTGTGTTCCTTGGACATATTAATGCCAGTGAGCTTTGCAGCAGTACTAACTCCCACTAGAAAAGGTGTAACCTCATCCCATAGAACATCTGTTTGGTATCTCCTGGGAAGTGTAGAAGGGAAAAAACAATTTAAAAAAAAAAAAGAAGGAAAAAGAAAACCTAACTAAAAATCAAACCCCGACTCTGTTGGCCCACAAATGGCAGAGAACCCAAGAGCCTCTAAGACTGAAATGGTCCCAAGATGCAGTACCTATATTGCCACATGCAATCAGCCAGCCATACGAAGTGAGAAACCAAAATATATTTACTGCTTTCATCACTTTAGCAAACAACCACTTCAACTAGCTTTCACTGCATGGATGTTTCCTTGGCGACCACAACTCCATCACTTAGGGCAG
Organism: Nicator chloris; assembly: GCA_013400495.1. Lineage (NCBI taxonomy): Eukaryota > Metazoa > Chordata > Aves > Passeriformes > Pycnonotidae > Nicator > Nicator chloris. Next base: position 15,480 of record WAAE01008167.1, read on the forward strand.
TTCACCAAGGAGAGGAGAGTGCAGAGGGTGGCTTGCAGCCCACATTATCAACAGCCTTAAAAGAGCTGCCAAATGAACTCTCAGGTTTCTTGATGAGTCTTGAAATAAAGGGGAATATGGAATACTAAAAAATATGCTAGTGTTATACCAGTATTTTAAAAGGTTGAAATAGGATGAGACTGTCAGTCTTGTCAGTCTGACATTGATTCCAGACAAAATAATGAACAAGCTGATATAAGACTCAGTTAATAAAGGATTAAAGGAGGACAGTGTAATTACTGCCAATCAATGTAGACTTTACAGAAAAATATAACTTGTCAAACTACCAACACTTTTTGGTGTGATTACAAGTTTCAATGCTAAAGGTAACAATGTTGATGTAATATGTTTTCACATGGTGTTTTACTTGGTGCCAGAAAGCACAGTGATGCAGCACTCTGTATCAGCTGAGAGATCTGAACTGCACCAGGAGATAAGAAGGCAGGCAGGTGCTTCTGGAGTTGCTCTTCCAGTGCTCCACGCAAATTAGGCTGCTGGCATGGAGATCTCTCTGTCTGTCATGTTGACTGGTATCACTTCATTCTCCCCTTGGGCTCCCACCTACTCTACCCATCTGTTGCCACCTTTCCCATGCTTCCTCTGCAAGTGCCTTGGCACAGGGATGGCCACCAGTCCCCTGATTAATACAAAGGGCTCTGATTTGACCTAAGCTCTGCCTGCTGTGTTAGTCATTCTGCCCAACCCACTGCACTGCCGTACAGTCCATCTGCATAGATAAGCTGTAATTTTTAGGGGTTCATTAAATTTGACTATAAGGATTTGGTCTCAAGGCAGTCTTCCCTAGCTTGCAGCGATTGTCTGTTTAACACTTGCGTGAGAATGACACAAACAACAGAAAGCTGCTCACATGAAGTAGAGACGTGAAAGTAAATGGACAGAACCTGACAGCAAGAGCTCTGACATTAAGACATTTAGTCAGCACACCACAGTAATTCACACACTAAGATCTCCATTTGCTTCTTTGATTTCCTCTCAGCCTATAGCAGTAAATGGGGCAGTGGATAGGAGCAGAAGTATAATTGGATCTATTTTCCCAAACAGCAGCTCTCACTCATACTTGATCACAGAAGTCTACTGTCAGTTTTTAGAAAACTGTCAGGTTAGCAATACAGGGTTTCTTGGTATCTCTTCTCAAATGCTGTAGAGGTTACATAAGAAATATATTTGGCATTTTTGCATTTAAACCTAATTCAAATATGACAGTCTGGGTACGTGGTAGAATGAAGCAATCCAAAGCATTCAAGCTTACATGAGCCTGTGTTAATGGGAAAATAGATGATTGGTATTTTCCTCAGCTGAGGCTGTCAACCTCACCCATAACTACCACACCAGGGTTAAAGTACTTTTGAGTTTGAATAGAGGTTTTCCACCATGACACTGAAGAAAGAGCTACCACAAGCCTTGGCACAGACTAAATATAAAGGGAAGTATACTATCAGTGCTGTCACTTTCAATGGCTCTGAAATACGATATTGAAAATGACAATGCTGCTGACCAACATAACGAGTATAAGAAATTCTCTGCCTATTCTCCATTTGCAACCTCATCTTCCATTTCTTGCCTGTCATGTCTCCACCTTATATTTGCAATTTCAACTCTCCTTTTTTTCTGCAACATATGAACAAGTTTTTGAGCATGGATGTAAAAACAAACTTTGAAAGCTGAAAGTATGGGTAAAATAAACCAAATATTAAAACAACATAACACAAGCAGCTACTGGAAGAATTAATTTTATATTTAAGTCAATAAAAGCCTTTATTGTGGAGCCACAGCCATTCCAGTGTGAGGTTCCACGACACTGCCAGAGCCAACAAACCTTGCCTTATGCAGGCTCAGCACAGCACCACCCAGAAAAGATTGATCTTGCTGTTTGAAACTCCCATGATTACAGTTTCTGTCTTCCTTTGTTTTTCTTGGCATACATGCAAGAAACAGCAAGCACGTGTGTTTTAGGGCTCAAATTCCCCAAAAAGTGTAGATGAAAAAGCCAGGCTATTTCCCAGCCACAATGGAACAGGCAAACTGCAAGAAGACCTGGAGGAGGGATGAAGGCAGGTGTCTTCAGCAAAGCTGGGCAACACAAGAGTTCTGCAGTGTTGCCTGGCAGCAAGTAATTATCTGCCAGTGTGCTGTTTCCACGTGCCAACAGCCAAAGCCCACACAGGCAGCAAGCACAGGCAAGTACATGCGTCAGCTAACGCTACAGGTTAGCTCCACTGTTTCCTAAGGGATACAAGCAGAGGTGCTTTGGATGAGACTTAAGCTGAGTTCTTAGGATTACTGCAACAGCACTAGGAATCACTCAACCCAAAATGTCCAGAGAGAAGTCTGGAAGATGATGGAAATCTATTATCAAAGACAAGACCACTGCCATACTAAACAAGCATTGCAAAACAAGCAACAGTTCTATGTCAAAATGATTGGGAATACTCCAATAAAAACAGGTTAGATAAATCCTGTCAAAAATGGCTTAGGCATAGCTGATTGTGCCTTAGGATAAGGTAAAGGGTCATGCAGCCTCTAGAGAAACCTTTCAGCACTCCTTTCAGTGATGGTCCTGTGATTACCTTAAGGAAGGAGGAAATCCACATCCCAACCCTGTCCATACATCATCTCTTGTTCTTCCTCAAGCTCCAAAATTAATCCCCCGCACTGGGGTTAATTACAGAGCAACTCAGACCCAGCCAAAAAAGACTCACCCTCAAGATATGTGTCATCTATAACCATCTCCTTCATGAACTGCCAGACTGCCATACTCCTCCTCTTCTTTCCCCCATCTCCCTTCCCACCTCCACTTGCCCTCTAAGGCTCCCAAATGCCTGTGTGCTGTATGTGGTGGCAGCTGAGTTTTTTAATATGCACTTATTAAGATCCTAATTGAATCCCACATTGCCTTGTGTGCATCTTCCTAGCCGGAACATGAACAAGGCACCCTATAATTCAATTAGAAGGACCTGCAGCAAGCTGATCATTAGTCTGTCAGGTTGCTTAAAAAAAGACATCTAGGAATAGGGGAAGAAGGGAGAATTAAATAAAGGGAGAATTGTTAACATTCATCCCCAATTCATGCAGACACTTCCACACATATACCTGAAGCATGGAATCTGCAATGCTCAAGCACTTGAATGACAGCTTACTACATCAATCCAACAGTCCTTTCTCTTGCTTGAGACAACTTAAATAGAACCTCAAAAGTTGGAACTGATTTTCCTCATCAATCCTTCTCTGCCCAGATTCATGAAAAAACACCACTAATATACATGACTACTGCAAACAAGGAAATTTCTCATTACCTGCCAAGACCCTGTTGACAGAGGAATGTGTGGCCAAGCCAGGCTGTCCCCGTTCATGGAAAATCCCAGCATAAGGCAAGTACTCCGGCAGCAAGAAGCGTCTGCAAAACCAAGAGAGTAAAACATGGAGAAAGCCATCCTGTGTACTACAGCCCTGAAGAGCAACTGCAATTAATATGAGGAAATATGACTACATTCCAGCAGACTACAGTAGAGGGAAGGCTAGAATCCTCTGTTTAGCCAACCGTTTCCCTGCTTCAAACAAAAAGTAAATTACAGATTAGATCTTCCTCTGATCAACATGGTTGCAAAGATCAGCACTAAACAAATCCTCTACCTCCCACAATAGTTTCCTAATCTCAAATCAGCACATTGTGCTGAGAATCTCTGATCAGATTCTCTTCTCTTCCTATTCTGCCTTCACACTGTGACCTCAACCTGTAAGTAAAAAACACTAAGACCCTGCTATCTTTCAAACATCACAGGATGAGCAGCTCATACTAGCATGGCATCCCAGGACTCCCAGAAACTGCAAACCAAAGATAAAGAAGCCCTGTGCAAGAAAAGGAATCCATCTGAAAGCACCAGAGAGCTGTACTGCAACTGGCACCTCCAGGATTTCCACACCTTTTGCTCTTACACACAGATGCCTTACCTCGGGACAAAGCGCCCCAGCGACGGTGCAGACATGCGGGCATTCCGGGGAGCTCGGTGCCTGGATCGGTCTCCATTGTCCCTTCAGCAAAAGAAAGAAAATTACTGTACATTAAAAATACTATGTAATAGAAGTATTTTCCAAGAAAACAAAACACCAATGACATCACCTATCAACCTGAGTATGCTACAGAGATTCAATGGTTCTTATGTTTCCAGTGTTCCAAATTCATACAAGTAACTGTGCCAAATCCTCTTGACAGTTTTATATAAGGGTAACCTTAAAGTCCTCTTTCTTCACTGTTTGACAATACCTCAAAAGTATCAACAAAATCACAGTCAGTCAATGAATCAATGTCGGCACCTGAGCAAATGGAAGAGAAACCTCAGAATTTTGACCAGGAGAGCAAAAGGCAAGCTCACCCCAGTCCTGAGAAGAACCTTCAGTTAGTCAAAGAGATCTGTTAAAGTTCACATTTTCATTCCCAGAAGTGCAGGCAAAAGAGCGTAATATGCACACAATTCTTTTGTGTTTCTTCCCTGAAGGTCCAGTTTAAGTGCCATTAGATCTTAAAACTATCTCACTTTTCACAAGCTTTTCCAGTTAAATCAGAAATGTTTGGTGGTATCACACAAAATTGCACCTCCTTAACAATATCTCATTCTGTTTCACAATAAATGTCTGGGCCTTAGAGAATGAGGGGAACGGATCCAGCATCCATTGTCCTACAGCAGACACAAGAAGGCACTTCCCCAGGAGGGCAGTGCAACACTGAACAGGCTTCACAGAGAGGCTGCAGAGCTGCTATCCTTGTAATTCGCAAGATAGGAGCTAGACAAACTCATGGGTGGCCCAGTCTGATTTTGGTAATGACAGCTGTACAACAAACAGGAGGTCAAAATGGAGGACCTTCAGAATCCCCATCACACAAAATTCCTGATACTGCATTCCTAGGCCACAAGGGGACCTGTAATTATACAGCACTAAAAGTGCAAGGAAAATAATGAGACTCCATTAGTGACTCTGAAGTTCTGGAACAGACCTTGACAGTGCTTTCTTCTCTGTTCAGAAATTAACTCTCTGTATGACCTTGCACAAGTAACAAGTCTGTTCTCCCTGGATTCCAAATCCCCATCTGTAATTGCAGCCCTGTCTCCTTCCCAAGCAGTTGTGGGGAGAACATTACTTGCAGAGCCTTGCAATCACTAGGAAACGAAATATTCCTTATGCAACGCACTAGCAGCACATTTCTAACCCACTCCAGCAAGCTGTGCATTTTATAATTATTTTTTGTTTTGCTTTTTTAAAGTCAGTGAGCAAGAAACGTGGGCTGAGAAGAAAGTCTATTACGTGGCTGTTTCCCACACACTTGAGGAACCCAGGAACACAAAAGAAGAGGTTCTTCTGCAAAGCTCATTAGCATTTCAAGCTATTTCACCAAAACCAAATCTAAATCCAAGCTCAAAGCTTCCATTTCTCCTCCCACTGTAGATGCAGCATTTGCAGTTCACAGCCAAAGCTGCACCTCACCCTCAGGATTTTGTGTAACCAGCAGGGTTCCTGAGATCAGAAATGTAAAAGCTACTGCTGTTCTTTCATCACAGGCCTCCAGCCTATTAAGATGCAGATCAATAACAGAAGGAATCCTGCAAACTTGAGTGCTGACATATCAACTTTTGTTGCTAAAGAGAAAAGGTCAAAGGAAAAAGAAGTGCCATGTTCCAGATTTTGCCACACACAGGAAGAGCTAGCAGAAGACAAGAAATACTATTTAAAAACCTCCATGTAGCAGCTTTTGAAACAAAACTGATAATGTGACCCTGGGAGAAAAGCAACAAAATAGTTTTCAGGGTTTGCATTTGCTCTGGACGTTTACTAGAACTGGAAGATAATTTTGAAATGGACAAACATCAACAAGAGGAACAACAGCAGGACTACACTCTACAGAACACTCCAGTTAAAGAGAATGTCTGCAGCACGTTTCAAAAGGAATAACAAATTAGCTCCAGCAAACAAAAGGAGATAAAAGGGCAAAGTCTACAGACTAAATCAAGAGACCTAGAGGAACTAATTGTTCAAGATTTTTTAAATGCCACTAGCCACAGGTCTTAGCATCCACAAAAACATTTTCAGACACATTTTCTAACCAAGGTGACTTTCTGATGTGAGAAGTCCATCCTGTACCTCCCTATTTATTTACTGTGCACACAATCTCCAGACAACATGGAAAAAGGGAAAAATATAGAGGAGGCTTTTTTTTCCAGTTTTCACCATGACAGAGACAGCCTCTACTAATTCAAAAGACAGATACATATTTTTACCATCCCCTAAAAAAAAAAAAAATTAAAACCCACATGCTAATGGCCACCTTCCCTATAACTCAGACTGCAGGGAGTAAGAAACAGTGGCTATCCTTCAAGAATGCTGGAATTCCTATTTACTGTAAGCAGAAGTGTTAGATACACCCCCCTGGGGTAAAGAAGAATATTACTAAACATTACTCCGAATTACTAATTTATAGAGTCATTTATATCTAAACTCCCATGTTCAACAATTACATGCAACAGTGTCTAGTCTAGTGCTGCAAAGCTAGAACAGCTGATATTATCCTGATGCCAGCTGAAGATTATTCTAAACCCTCTAAAAGGAAAATAAAAAACACCCTACAGATCAGTGAAAATGGGTGGCACTTTGTGTTATTTCTGTACCACACACAGCCTTTTGACAGAGGGAGGAGAGCAGATGTTAGCACACTGCAGTGCCAGCGTGAAGCACTCCAGCAAGAAATGAGAAGTTTCCAAGGCTCCCTAAAGTACTGATGAAGATCTAATGCTCTACTTTCTATTTAGTGTCAACTACCTACAGATTCATCAGCTAACGATTCACAGTGGATAGTTTAATTAATATTACCTGCAGAAGTGGAAAGCAAATCCCTCGGTGTGTGTGTCTGTGTCTACATAAAAAAAAGCCTCTTCTATAAAGCAACTCAATAACCTTGCTAAAATAAAATAAACCACAGCAAGGTGACAAGGGAAACATAATACTCTAGTTATTAACAGACTAATTTGTCTCAGCAGGAAAACTGTAAGAACCAACAAATGGTCAAAATAACTTGTAAGGTTTGGGTCAAAATTCAGGTTATTCATCATTCATTCAGATACCATGGTGGGACAAATCAAAACAGTGATGTGGAGAATAAAAGTTGGTAGGGGAGAAATAGTATTAACACTAACCTACAATGAAGCATGAAAAGAAAGCAATTCTGAAACATTCAGGGGAATTATGGACAATAAATAGGGCATAAGAAGGATGCAAGTTTATCCTCAATTGGATAAGACAGTCAAATTCCCTTGGATTTTTCTTCTATTGTCTTGTTTGCTTGTTATGAGAAAAATGGACCAATAATTGACCAATGTAAATTTAATGGACCAGCAATGCCAGCTCTGAAAACAGAGAAAGAAATACAAAATTTTGGAGGAAAAGGAATTCTTTTTAATCTGGTAACTTGGCTACTGCATTAATAACAGTGGATACAGAAGACAGGACAAAAAAGTGCCATGTTCTGCTTTTCTCTCTTGGCAAGAATTCACTTTAATATTTAGAGATTGTTGTATCAGGAAGTGAAATTAAACACACAGCATGGGATTTCTAATGCAATCTGTTGGTCTAACTGTTCCCATTGTAGTCAATATTAAAACTCCCACTGACTACACTGCCAATAGAATTAGGTCAACAATGACCATTTTGAAAAGCCATTTAATTATCAAAGCCAGCAACAGTAAGCCATGTAAGTTCAGAAGAATCAAATTATGCTATACCAAGCCAATTGTTCCATATTTTCAGAATTTATCACGTTTTGTGCAATCCAATTTAAAATGCTAAATCAATTTGTATGGCAGAGGTTAGACGCTCACATACAATAGAAATGCTAAATAATTGTTTGAGTGGCATCTACTACTTTCCTTAAAGGTTGACACTGGAAGTTGCACCATCTTCATGTAGCAGAAAAAAACCTATGTTTTAAGCACTGAGAAAATGTGAACTATCTGTACTGACTTGCTATATTTTTTGTTAATTGCAGTAGGTTACTTCAGAGGAGATAGGACAGAGGACAGGAATAGCCAAAGGCCCTATCAAGAGCTCAGAGGTTACCAGGCACTGCAAACTTATTTGGCTTTAGTGGTTGGTCAGTTCTGACTGCAAGTCCTCTAAAGAGAGTTCCTGGAAGATGTCATTTTAAACTGGCCATACTAAAGCAGAAGCAGATCTTGAAATCTTGCCATTCACTTCACAGGATTCACTGCTGATTTGGATGAAAACAGATGATACATACCTTTAGAAGAATGTACTCTTTTAGAGTTCATAGTAATACAAGATGAAGTTTTACAAAGGGTATAGAAGTAGGGGAAAAAATGATAAAGGTAACACTACTTTTGCTGGTGGTTCTAAGAACATGTAGATTGCTTTCCAGAACCATCCTGGTAGGTAAGGTAACACACACTGCTGGGAACAGTATGACAGAAAGTTAGCTACTAGCTTCACCACTGAGAGGAGCAGCAAATCCCAGATATTAACACTTTAGTTTTTAATCTGCCTGATCCTGCAAGATCCTGAGCATCTAACAGAAATCAATTTAGAGTAAAATGGGAACACTTCTAGTAAATAAGCCTCTCAAAGCAGAGAGGCAAACGCAAAATAAATAAAACATTGTCATTCTGAATATTTTCGTGAGATACAGGCATCCTAGAAGACAAAAGGAAGAGCCACACTGCCAAGCTGGTTGTAATTCTGCATAGGGGCATAGTAGCTAAAATAGTATCTCCTGGATCAGTTGGAATAGTGTCTTATTAAAAAAGTAAAGGTTCCATACAGTATGTGCTACTTTACTCACAATCCTCAAGTGTTGGAGAAGTTACAAACTCAAACCAGAAAAAGGGGACCAACCTACTTCTGGCTCTGGGGACAAGTCTATCTCACCTAAAACCAGGATTATGTTAAAGATTAAACATTAAAGACAACTAACTTATCTAAGCAGAGTGTTAATTCCACAAGAAGGAAGTCAGGAACGTGGGTTCTATCAAAAAGGGTACACACATTGACATCCACAGACATTAAAGTTACTATTGTATGGTTCTTGTAAAGTATATCTAAAAGAACATATGTAATCTGGTAAAAATAAAAGTTATACATTTATACATTCATATTTGAAGGATATGACCATTACTGAAGGAGAAGTACTTAAGTCAGAACCGAAAAAAACAACAAGAAACAAGAAAAACAAGGAAAAAAACACATTTGTTACACCAAAAGACTTTCCTGGCACTGAATGTATGATTGTGAAGCAAAGTCCTAAGTGTAACACTAGAAGCCAAAAACAATTGAAGAATAAAAATAGTAGAGAGCCTACAAAGAGTGATGGTGGCCAGCTGGAAAGACAGGAATTAGAATAGATTTTTAACACAGTAATTGATAAAGAAGTTAGGCAAGTCACTCAAGCCTTTCCATCATTCTGTGTTATTCTGAAGGCTGAAATGCCAATCTCTCACTAGAAGCTTTTTTAAAGGAACTCCAGAGAAAATGTGTATCTATTCATCAACTAAAACTTCGTAATACAGCAGACTGCCGAGTTACTAATGGCTCTGCTGACCAGAGAGAAACAAACCCCCCAGCCTTGATTACCTCTCAGAGCACTGTTCAGGGGAAAATGTATTTATAAGATTAAAAACGGCACTTCAGAAGATCAAGTGTTTCAGAAAAGCATGACATTTGAGAGGTCAAGAGAAATAGCAGTACTTGCCTGTAAAATGCCAAGGATTAACTGTTTCAGAGAAAGACTGATTTGGAACTAGAATGAGGCACTCTTTTCTAGGTGCATGATCCAGTTATTTCTATTTTAATCACCTCACTGTGCAGTGGGCTAACAAATTGATGATGTTGTTTTAGAATAAGACTGATACACCTCATAGCTACAGTGAATCATTACAAACATCAGCAGCCAGACAAAGCTAGAGAGGCATAAACTTAATAAACCGAATTGAAACCATAACTTCACAAGCAATGCTAACCTGTTAGACCTATGGGCTTCAAGAATGCAGACAACTATCTGCTTTGCATGGCCAGCAACAAACCAGTAACAGCTTGCTTCCTAATTACTCTCATTAACACCACACTTCACCTACTAGGTGACCTAGTTTGACTTCTGCGTTGCACAGAAACAAAATAAAAGCAAAAGGAAAACGATGGGGAGAGTTTAGATTTGGCAGAAAAACTCAGAAGTACCATCTTGACATCAAAACTGTTTCTACGGACTCAGGCAACCATCAGTATGGAGTATGACAGGAGCTTTTTTGGCAATTGCCAACTTTCTAAAGGCACACATTCTTTCACCACCCTGATACAAAGACACCTGCCTTGCTGGAATGTGACTTAATGGTAAAGCAACATGCTGGAGAGGTTAGCAAAACCCTGCAGTTCTGCTGCAAGGAAAGTTATTGCCTGTTCATTGCATCGATGCAGCATTACTAGACATTATGACCAAGATAAGGGTAATATAAAATCTGTAACAAAAGATAAAGATTAAAAGAATAGGGAAAGTGAACCTGCAGGCTACTATGAGTAGATCACAAGACAAACTAACACTCTAACTAATCCTTGAAAAATTGAGTTCAAAGAGTAGATTCAGTATCACTCCCATTCATCAAGCACTTGTAACTTTCTTAGCCTGAAACTGTGTTTAAGATGATGAATATAGTTAACATAAATTGCTGTGTATCTGGAAGCGACATTCCAGTGGTAACTGCTTCAGAAACCTCTAGCAGAGAAGAAAAAAACCCACAAAGTGACCACCACGTCACGTATTTGCATCTGCTTTGAAAGCCGGTTTTGAAAAGGCCCATCTTTATCAAAAACAATGATGCAGTGCCATATGAGGCAAGAAACAAAGGCAGAAGAAAAAAACCACAAAAACAGATAAAGGAGCTTTGGGAAGAAAGAAACAAAGGCAGGTGCTTACAACAAATAGCGATCCTGCTTTATGTGAAGTCAAATAGCAAATTGCTAGCAAGAACATTATTTGTAAATGCTCAGTTCAGACATTGAAAGAGAGAAAAGAAAGACATAAACTGTCCCATCTAAGATTTCCAGGAAAAAAAGGCTTTATTTTCTATAGTATACTGACCTATCAAATTTCCATTTAGGAAATAGATCCTGAAAATCCATTTCCATCAGCACACTTGTGTGACATGAGGAGCCTATTGAGTTTCTCATATCTCCTGTATGTTTTTTGTTAACTTCAGATGTAAACATTAGGATGGAAAGGAGAAAAATGAAAACCCCAGCCTAACTGCTTTTAGAAATCTTGTAGTTTGGATATGGTACCACTACCTCTACAACAAAAGGCTACCACTGATCAAGTCATCTCTCTTATGCACCTTCACTGTATCCTATGAGAGCTTAACACTTGGCATCCCATTCATCCAAGGTTAAGGTGACACCTTAACACAGAACCATAACAGAGTAAAGCTCTTTCTTTACCTCTGGGATTCCTCATGCTTCTCTCTCCACAATGACAGAGCTTGTCTCATCATTCTGGAGCTGTAGATCAAAAGCACTATACTTATTTAAAGTGCCACAAAAAAGCTTTAATCATTCCAATCTCTCTTTTCTCCTGCCAAGAAAATCTGGCTACTATTTGAAGAAGTTTCTTTTGCAGAAATTGAAGGTTGTCAGAAAGGAAAAAAACACTCTGAAATACATGTGTGCAAGGTGGACAGCTGTGAAGGAGAGCAGTAAAGACCAAGACTTTACAAAAAGAGTCCAAATTCTACCCATGTGGTCTTAGTAGTTGGTGTGCTGAGGAAAGTCAGAAGGTGCACAGTGAATTGATTGCACTACTGCAGGTTAGTGCTCCCATTGCACTGTCTCTAGCAAACAGAGCCAGACTAAAAAGGCAGAGACTGGATTTAAACACACACATGGACTTTTGTCACGAGAGTAAAGAAGAAATCATTTCAGTAACTGGCAGTATCCAACCTCTCCCTTCACTCAAACTTTCCAAAATCTTTCTGTCCCAGCCATCAAGCAAACCACATGCTTATTCTCACCATGACACACAAATCCCTGCTCGAAACTCATTTCTACCATTCCACTTGAGGAGCAATACAAAGAACAGAATCCAAACCCAAACCTGCTGCCCAAATGCACACGACTGAGTAATCACATTGCCACAGCCATTGTCTTCCCTTTTCTCTCCTGTTGCATAATGTTCGTTCAGACACAATTGCATCCAGAAAGTTACTAATTAATATTGTCAAGTATTAGTGCCCCAGTCAAGGTTCCTAAAGAAGCTTACAACAAAATATACTTTAAATGAAGGCTTTCCAAAACAAGGGTGATTGCCTGGATGTCCTACACAAATGTCTAATCAGACATGCACTTTTCTTCTTAATAAAAAAATTAAACCAGAACGCCAGCTTGAAGTGGAGAACTAACTATGACACAAACCAGACTCCCAGACCAAACATTTCACTTGTAAAAGAGGCCAAAGAGAATCTACCACACTATTTTTCAAGATGAATAAAAATTACATATAAGACACTGGAAGTAAGACTTGCAGCTTTAATACAGTGGCAGTTGGTTGGCAAGTTGTGATCTTAGAACCTTTCAAGACAAGAGGCTGTTGGAAGAATTTAGATTTGGCAGTTCTTGCCAAGACAGTGTCAATAAAGCAACCAAAAACAGCAGGAGGCACGTATGATAGATACTCATGTATCTTATGCACCTACCAGGAGACCCTTGCAAGATGCTCATCCAAGAAACCACAACTCTTGGTCCAGAACATGCCTTAAACAAAAGGATTTTAAACCGACAAATGAAGCCAAACAACATCACTCTGAATCTTGTAAGCTTCCCCTAAGTGATTAATCATCTTTGCAAAGCAAGAGCCTGCTTCCAACAAAACTACAAGGTCCATTAGGGTCTCAGTAAAACAGTGCCTACAGTTCTCATTTTTTCTGTCTGAATGCTCAAAAGAAATTAAACAGATGAAGCACTAAAACAAGACTTCAGGCCTGTGAGGTAAAACCTATCTTGTTATAGAGACACAATAAAGACCTTCCTATTCTGTGACAGTGGCACAAATGAGTGGATCCACACCAGCACAAACCCTCCTATGAGGAAGAAAAAAGGATAAAACAGAACAGGGAAAAGCTGGAGACATGAAAAGAGTGTAATCTCCAAACTCCCTCATATCTTTATTCTGTCAGGCAGCCCACTCTCAAAAGTAGACAGAGGAGTCAGCCACAGTCACACCTTTAGCCTTAGCTTGAAAGCCTTTTTTTTTTAACTGTAGTGAAGGTTTTCACTCAGGCTTTCAGAGCTGGTGCACTGTCCTATATATCTGCTTTTCAGTCTGACAGATGAAACAAACCTGTATTTCTGTATTTGTTCCCATAGTTACTGCAGACAAAAAGGGACAGAGATGGCCAAAATTCACCTACAGAAACACCTTCATATTCTGATTAGGGTGAAAAATTCAGAATCACAAATGGAAGAAATGAGATTGCACTGTATAAGGAGTCCTAAAAGCATCACCCACAGTCTTCAATGTCAGAGAGCTGTTCTAGACTAAAGAAAGTCTATAGAAGAGATCAAATCAAAATTCTTGAAAAAGTCAAAAGAAAATAGTTTAGCTTTAAAAATCTAAATTTACTATGTGATGCAAACATAACATACTCAAATAAGAATTTGAAATTAGAAAGTTCAACATGTATAATTTGTCTATAAAGAATCTATTTTTACCTGTTATGCTGGAAGACTAAAGTGATGTCATTCTTCATTCAGAGATTCTTATTCCACAACTCAGGAAGCCTTTTCATTTGAGCTTAGGATTCTACTAAAGCTAACCTTAAAACCCACTCATATCAATCCATCTG
>WAAE01008172.1:0-15067 GCA_013400495.1 Nicator chloris
ATTTTTTTCCTCTTTTGTAAATCTTAAATACCTTTCTCACCACCATTGCAAAGACTCAGCACGCCAATTTTGGAAGATTTGAAGTACAGCTTTGTGCATCTAAAAATACTAACTTCAGAAAATTAAGCACTGAGATGCCACAAAAGAGTGCTGAGACTAAATTGAACATCTCATCCATGTTGCATCAATACCTGATATGCTTTCTGCTGTTCTTTTTTTAAAAACTGGCACAGTCCAATTCTGCAATGGTTGTTATTAAAAATACACTAGCACAGCAAGAATTATTTTTCTATTTTGAAAGAAAATATCTAAAACTCAAGCACAGGCAATATTTTCTAATGACAATGTCAGTTTTGTTGTGGAGAGTCATCTTATTCTCTCTATTCTGAACAAAGACATATTTTTGTTGAATTTACAAGGAATATAAGTGTAAAGTGTTGAACACTAAATGAGAAAATTTGTTGCAAGTCCATGAGGTTTTTTTAAATTCTAATATATCTCATTTGAAGTACACATGCTAATACTGCTCTGTGATCCTCTAGACTTCTGTTTCTGCTTTATTTTTGCACAGGTCATCTTTAACATATGCACTTCAGTTACTTTAAAATTTAAAAAAAGGCATTTTTCATAGATTTTTAAAAAGTAACTATTGCTGCAAGATCAGCTGTGTTTAAGAAAAAGTATCAGAAAATGTTGAAATGCTATGTATGCACAGTCATTATTCATGTGTGTCCATACAAATGATCATTGCTGTGGGTGTGACATCACATATCAGGACAGGTATGACTGGAATAGGTGATTTGGCATATTTTCTTTAACAGTAATGTATCTTTTTTTTCGCGAGAACTTATCACTTTTTCTGGACTGTTGTGGTTTCTGTTATTTTGGAAATATTTTTACGTGCAAGTGTTTTAACTATATCTTGCTAATCTTAAGTATAGCCTTTAAAATGGGATCTAAGTCTAAAAATGGGAATAGGTTATCTGAAAATTATTAATTCATTTACTCAGAGATTCTTTTCTAAACATAATTTATAATTAGCTTTTGCAGCAACTTTATAGGCTAGAAATATATTGTTGTCTAACTTGGAATATTGAATCTATGAAAGTTGCAAGTTTATATATACACACATAAACCTGGGATGCCATATCTGACTACTTTCAGATCAGCAATTCCAGTAACACGCATCAAATCATATTGTAACCCATCACAATAACTTTGAAATTTCCCTTAGGATTCACTGAATGGTGCATGAAATCAGTTACAGAACATACTGAGAGGATATGTTAAGGTTGGGCAGGCAGTTGCAGTCCGCTGAGATGATAGTAGAGACAGGAGGGAGAGAAACTTATTATTTGCCACTTCGTTTACTGTCTCTTCAAGAGACTTAAATGCATAAAAGCTGGAATTCCATTCTTCTTCATGAGGAGAAAGAACTAGTCTGTCAATCAGGATATGCAAAGTTTGGATTGTTTTGGTTATGCCTAATAAATAGCCCATGGGATACAGGCTGTCGACATGATGGGAGTAGATTGCTGATAGCCCTTGCAATGGAAGATATTGAAGCTGTACGGATCAGGAGTTGACTTTTCTTGGCCTGGTTTTCCCCTTAGGCTGCAAAAGTTCTCATAACAGTTGAATTCAACTTCAACAGGGTTCCAAAACAACATAGTCTGTAGGGTAGACCCTTTATTTGCACTGTTATAAATGTCCTTAACAAATGTAGTAGTGATACTTTCCAAAACATGCTCATCATTCTGTAGAATGCAGAGAAGCTTTAAGTTCTCCCACAAAATAAATGTTTCCGAGGATGACATATCAATCCCTGTCTATTCATTTCATTGACTAGTACTATAAATAAATGCAGAAATGATTGTGTTTTCTTTCATGTTTTCTGATAAATTTTTCATGGAGTTGGTTTCTACAGGACTCCCTAAAAACAGGAGCCATTACAATATATTTTCAACAAAAAAATGTTTTTCAAGTCTCTTGTCAGCAAAGACAAAAGATGAATAAGTGATAATTATAACATAAAGGGTGTTCAGCTTATTGTAGCAGCAATTGCCTGAATTTGAATCCAAATTCTGCAGCTAAGACATTAAGAAGCCATGAAAAAGTTTTGGGGGGCTTTTGGGGGTTTTTGGTTTGGTTGTTTTTTTTGGAGTTTTTTTTTGCATGTTTGTGTGTTCGCTTTTAAATGGATTTTGGGAAGAGAAAGACTTATTTGCTGGTATAAGATCTTAGAGAACAGGCACTCATGAACCGTGTTCTATTTTCATACTGAAACATTGTACTAAATATGTGAATAATATGTTTACAACAAGTTCAAAGCAGAATATACAGCAGATAATGACAAAATTAGTCATACTAATGGTGATGTGTGCTGATTTTAAAATTGCTGTAAAGGAACAGCAAAATGACACTGATGAAAAAGCTTTTGTTATGTCATTTTAAGGAAAGTGGGATCAGTGCCAGAAGAGTAAAAGGCACATTACCTAGATGCATTTCAGCTAATTCAAGCAACCAAGTCATGTTATACATTTAGTACAGAGCTTACTGTAGTTCATAGACAAAAGGCTTTTTGCTTGGTTTTAAAAGTGTTTTATTTTAAATTAGGTTTGAAATAGGCAAACAAGATAAATACAAGCTTGATGTTGTCTTAATTTTAAATAGTGAGTACCATTTGGCATAATGCTCATAAGGTTAGACTTGGAAGAATTTTGTGGCTGCTTTAAATAAATACACAGAACTTATGGAAGTAAATGAGAAGGCTCAAATGGCACATTTGTTAATGGTATTAAATTAACCAAGGCAGTCTACAGTTGAGTCAGAACTTCCTCCCTTCGTCCCTTTAACAATAAAATCAATTATAAAGTGATACACAGACTCCAAATGTAACATCTTCTCATACATTTTAGCTTTTAAAACCTTTTATTCAGTGATACTGTGTTTTTTTCTTTACTCATCCTAAGAGACAGTCAGGAACTACTTAGCCTCAATAAATTCCATATACTTCAGTGTTTCTCTTCCTAGTAGCCTGACTTGGTATTCTAAGACCACAAATGACTTTTATGATTGTGTACAGTTCCCTACAGGCCATTTGGGCAGTCAAAGGAGTTGGAGATTGGATTTTTTCATGTATAGGGAAAGAACTGAAATAGCCCTGCTTTTCATATTTATTCTTTTTGCAACATCTCAGCTTTGAAAACTCCTTTTCCCTGCCTTTCTCAGTTCAATTACTACATTTTGGTCAAACTGAAAAAATTCAAGCACTTACGTTCTAATCTAATTGATCATAATTTGCAGTATTTCTTGATTCAGTTGAAGTGATATCATTTTTGCATTTGATTTCAGTAAGTTCTAAAGACATTTTTGAAAGGTATCACAAATATATAAGAGAATACTTAGAAAATTATAATAGAAAAACTATTTATAATTTTATCCAATTTTAACTGAAGGACAGACAAAAGTAGGTTTATAGCATAGATTCTAGATAAAGAGAAGCAATGAGAAAAAAAAGTGCTTTCATAATTTTTAGTAAAGCACTTGGGATGTTTACATATTAAAATTTCTAGTTGTCTAAAATCATGAGAGTTAGTAAGGATAAAATGAAGAGGGACCTGAATGAAAGGGAGATGATATGAGTCCAATGAAATGGGAAAATACCACTTCAAGAAGAAGTTATTACTGAAGCTCTCCAAAGACCACCTGGGAAGCAAATTTTTTAAAGGTTGGAATTGGATAACCTTAAAGCCTGGCACACTAAAAGTGACTTGAAAATTAAGGTTACAAAGTACAAGTTCTTATACTTGGTTAAGAGTAAAAATTATACTTTAAGCTGACAAGTAATCTACTGGAAAGAGCAGAGAAGAAGAAAGTTGTGTGGACCTGTCATTTACAGGGCAACTGTGAGGAACCAGATGAGATCTGTGTGAAAATGGCAACTGCATCGTACAGACATATTGACCAAAGTCTGTCAGGAAAATATATGGATTAGTTGATATATTTCACTTCATTCATCCTAAAGATTATGTAAAGTTTTCTTTCATGTGTTTAAAAGAAGGATAGATTCAAGCTGGATCAAATACCATGATAACTTCAGTAACAAACACAAGGTGGGAGGAGCCAGAAGAACTTGGCTAAGGAACATAGAGCAGGATGAAGGGTAGGGGAGTTTGCAGAATGGCTTCAGCAGCCAGGGAATTTATCAAACCCTTTCAACCATCTCTCAGCCAGTGCAGGGATGTCTCATATTTAAATGATTAATTTTTATTTGGTCTACTTGTTTGGGGTTGGTTGGTTGGTTTTGATTTTGCTTTGTTATTTAAAATCTTTCATATTTTTGAGCCTCTTCAGTAAGTGTTCCTTTTTCCTGGTCAAAGTGTTAAAGTTCTAAAATATCTTCCTAATAGTTAATAGTTATTCTGCTTTCACTCCTTTTGTCCTATTTTATAATGACTTTATTTTATTTCCAACCAGATATTTTTACACAGTTGTTGCTGTTCATCTCCTAACTATACTTCTAGCTTTTATTTAAATGTCTGAGTTGTTTTGGTTTGGGTTTTTTTGTTTGCATTTTTCCCCTTTATCTGAAAGAGTGTATCCTGTAACTTGTATAATTAAGAACCAGGGATGCGTGTCAGATTGATATGGCATCTGGAGGAGTTACAAACAAACTCATTAATATGGTACACCATAGTAGGTGATCCATGTTTCTAAAAATAGCAAGCTATTAAATGTAGTCTCTACTGGCTACTTAAAATATTACTGCTCTGTAACCAACAGTAGCCACTAATATTTACTTTTTTGCATGATGATGGGGTAAGTAAACAGAATTAATTTCGCTCCAATTTTTCTAAACCTTTACTCTGCTTTTTCATTTAATGTTAAATAAACAAAATGTGTGTGACTAAACTTCAGACAGTTATTATTGATCTACAAAGGCAACATGGAGGGAAAGCTAGGAGTCATCCTAGTCAGGAAAATCTCTTAGTGACACAACTTCAGTATCTGTCAAAAAAGTACTTGCTCTCAGACCCAGGTTGATTTCTTTCAAAGAGAAAATAAGTGATGGTAAATACATCATTTAGTTCTTGGGCCTAGGTTTTGTATTTCCAAAGGAAAGTCATAGTGCCTGGACTCTGAGACACGTGCTGCTCTGTGCACCTGACAGCTTTTTGCACACACCATGCCCCTTCCACCCCCAGCAGTGTTTGCCTCTTTCATTGTGGTTGCAGACAGGTAATGAACAGGAATTTCAGGGAGTTACCTGCCAAAGATTCTGCACCATGCTGCCCGCTAAGCTTAGGGCTTTTTGGGTTGGGTGGTAACTTTTCTTTTGCCCCAATAAGGAGAAAATATGTACAATAGTTTGCTCTCAAGAAAATAAGAAAAGCTATAACGTAACTTATATGCCTTTCTTTCCTATTAAATAGTAATATAAATGTACATAACTGTATAGCATATTAACGTTTTTACATAAACATTCAATATTTTACAGGAAAGCAGTGATTCTAGCGCATTTATTAAAATAAAGTTTTTTTCCGTAACTTTTAATTCATTGCTAGTAACATCAATTCATTGCTAGTTCCAAGTAGTACAACTGTTTCTTCATTTTTTTAAATTCTGCGTTTGGCCCTTTTGTCACAATACAGTCATGAGATAAAAATTACAAATGGCGTATCAGTACATTATATTGAAGACTGGGAAATTTTCAGAAATTCTTTGGGAGATTTCTCTGGCAAAATTAGTGTTAGCATCCTATGTTATTATTATTGTTATTATTTATCATAATTATCCTAATTGTTATTTATGATAAGGTTATCTTTACTATTAAAACAAAGACAGTAAAAAAAAAAGACATTTGAACTCTTGGTGTCAGCAAAATGATAGCCTCTCAGTTTCGATTTCAGAACATCATCTTTGCTCATGTAGGAAATGTTAAGCTTTATGTTTGAGAGATGGTCTCTTTTCTAGTGTCATCCTCTAATGAAAAATTATAGACATCTGTAACAGTGACTGGCTTTGTTTATGTAGGCATCCATAGTTATACTGAAGTTATTGGAAAAGGACTTTGAAATCTTGTAGAATTTAAATTGCTTGTGTCAGCTTATCGTGTGAAGGTTAGCAGTCTTCATAGACAGCCCTCTTATACCAGCTGATTTCATGATCCCGCCTTCATACCTTTCCTAAATTGAATAATGACTTTTGAAATATACAGATAATATAAATTTATAAATGAAATATCAGAATACTTATCTCACTTTTGAGATCTTTGCATAGTGACCTCAGTAAAGAAGCAAAATGTGTGTGCTGTTAGTTGCCTGCCAGAAGTTTTGAATCATTTAGTAGCCATGCAGTTGTGTCTCAGTAAGTCTGCAAGACAGTGTCACTGAAGAACCATCTCCTGGACAATACTGAAGTGCTCCTGAGGAAGCTGTAGATTTTAAAAAGTACAGTAAATAGCAGAAGAATCAATTTAATTGGTATGTTTCTTTTTCCTTAGTGTAATGCACTGTGTGAGGTAATGCATCTAGTTAAAAAAGGTCAGTCTCATTTGGGCATGTCTGGTGGGCACTATCACTCACTGTTTGAGCCATAGAGCACGTTCCTTCTGAGAGAGGAAAGAATCCTCTCTTTTGGAGCTAAGTATAAAATTATTCTTTTTAATCACATTTTTAAAGAATTTACTTTAATTATTGAACAGCTAAGCTTACTTTCATGCTTTTCTAATGCTTGCACTTGGAGGGGTGGAAAGAGAATGGGGGAAGTGTTAATTACAAAGTATTGCTTTTATGAGGCTGAAATGAACCTATAGAAAATCTTAGCTTCCTTACCAAGTCCTTCTTTCCTATAATGAATGAATGAATGTGTCTCTTATATGAAAGTATTTTCATAATTAAAAGAAAATAGACACATGATGCCTTTTGTAGGTTACTTGAAGAAGGAAAGATAAAAAACACAGATTTTTTTATGCTTTAGCAGCTGAGTGGAAAAATTTTTATTTGGATGACCTTCAGTTCCTATATTCTTTTGTCTAATATGACAAAATCCTTACAAATATAGAATTTTAATAGGTTATGTTTAGTAAGGCTCACCATAAGTGGATATCTAACACTCAGCTGATCAGCCTGTAAATTAAGTTACACAAGAGGGAAGAATATGAAGTGCCATCAGTTTCATTGCTTTGATGTGTATCACTCCTTTTTTATGCAAGTGTCCCAATGAGTTCTGGGACATACAAGTGGCATAGGGCCTTCTATTAATATTGGAGCTATTTAGTACATAGATGAACAGAGGAAGGTTCAAGGTCTGGACTCCTATCACATATGTCTGAATTTTTTAAAGATTTTTTAAACAATGACTAATGATGAATAACTAATTAGCCTGAAAATATAGAATAAGTGTTCTGACTAGTCCGTTGTGCCTGCCTTAACTGTCAGATAACTTCCAGTGTCTGATTTTGGATACGCAGTCATGTGTATTACAGTCCTACCTCTGGAATTCACTTTCGTGTTAAATGCTGCTTCTTACAGGCTGATACTTGTCAGTCAATTTAATTGAAATGTCACGCTGACCTTTGTACAAAATACACTGAACTTACTGCAGTTTTTGGAAGTTCTTTTTATTTTTGTTCCAGTTAAAATTCTTAAATTACCAGTATACAAAAATTCATGCTAATTAAGCTCATGAAACTGCCTGCTCGTTGATCTTACAAACAATACTTTTTTTACAGATGTAGTTCAGCTGAATTTGCCTGAAGATCAAAAAATTAGCACCACTGCAGCAACAGTGGGACAGAGCTGTGTCTTAAGTTGTGCCATCCAGGGAACCCTGAGACCTCCCATCATCTGGAAGAGGAACAACGTCATTCTGAACAGCTTAGATTTGGAAGATATCAGTGTAAGTAACAGAAAGTTCCATTTAGCACCTTTTTAGCAAAACCACTCATAAATAATAGAAAACTGATGCATAACAACCTACATACTCCTGACGTTTCAAAGAAAAGAAATGGAAATGATATGTGACAAACTGTCTGTTTTTATTTGCTGTGTGTTTGAAATCCTGTTAAATATAGAGAAAATATATTTCACAGACCAATCATTTCAAAAAGAAATATAGCAATAAGAGCACATGAGGGCTAAATTGCAGCCCAAAATACAGTCACCATTATGCATTCAGGATTGTACAGTTTCCACATGTTTAAAAGAAAAGAAAAATCTGTGACATGTACATTTTCATGTACAAACAGATCATAATAAGAGTCTTCTTTTATAATAGTTCAATAGAAATATATTTTTTCCCAAAATAAAAATTGGAAGGAAGGAATATTTCCTTCATTGCTTTACCCATGCCTCCAAATATTCAGCAGTGTATACGGTACCTCTCAAAGAATGAAAAATGGAATATTAGTAAAATTTATAAATCTTTTTCCTCAGGAAGGCATTTGCCACCCAACATTGCCATGACCTAAAAGTACAAAGGAAAATAGAAGTATTAGAATTACATCCTCTTGTAAGACTAAGAATAGGCTTTCATCTGTATTTTGTATGCTTCTGAGTATGCTTTCTTTGTTTTGGCCATTTTAGCAAATTTCTAAATGTGGACAAATTGTTACATTGGGAGTTGTGCTGTCTGTCTAGCCCAAGTGAGTCTGAAATCACCTGAACTGTTATATGTGTGGAATATTGCTACAATCAAATACCTTGTTTGTCTATTTTTAGTTCTTTTTTATGAATATTTTATTTTTAAGGTGGAAATTTTTCCCATACATCCTGTCTCTTATATTTTTGTTCTTTTTTTAGTTTTGATGGTAAACTGAGCTTCCTCACGGTGGTGCTTTGTAACATAAAGGACAATCTCAAAGCTGAAAAGCTCATCTTGCTTGAGTGATGGTTTTAAGATCCTTGAGAGGCTTAGGATAAACCCAACATAATCTGAAAAGTTCTCTGTTAAATAATAATTGCTTTTGTTAGTTTGATATTAATCACATGACTTACATTGAAAAATGTCTTGCCCATGTCCACAAGATCCTCTCTGCAATATTTGTTACCTTTCTGTAAATATTCATGATGTTCAAACCATTATTTGGAGTTCTTACTAATCAATTCTAAGTGTAATAGCTGGCATAAGCTGTTGATAGAAAAAGGAAAATACATCTGTACACACAGAAATAAAAAGGAAATGATGAATGGAAATAATGAAGCTAACAGCTCAGCTTCAGAAAGGTTGAGTTGGCTTTTTTTTGCAGACATGAAAAGAGCAAGTGATTTCTAAGCTGGATATATACATTTTGAGTATGAAGAAAGACAAACAAAAACCAAAACAAATAAAACCAAGCAGAGAAAGTTCTTGTGCTGGGTGCAGCTGCCCAGGAATTGGCAGTAGGGGCCACTGGTGTGGCCTCTTAGGGAAAAGGACAGGGGGTGTCGTGTGCTGTATGCAGCCAGTCCCAAGGGACCGTCAGCAGGGCAGCGGCTCAGACACACCCATGGCACCTCTGAAAGAATATTCAAAAAAGGGCATTAAAAAACAGGGAGAGAGAGAGAGAGATTAGAGAAAAAAAAAAGTGCAAGAAACAGCAGAAGTAAGTCTAAAGCTGGAGGAGCAGATGGTACTCCTTGGTGATGCAGATATCCAAAACATCTACACTGGAGCAGGTTTATCTTGAAGGACTTGACCAACTGCCTGACCAGTCTGGTGACTTTCCATGATCCAGTGATGGCAATGGCTGACAAGACAGGACCAACATCTGACCAACAGATGTCACTTATCTAGACTTCTGCAAGGCCTTCAATACGGTTCCATGCAACATCGGGATGGATGGATGGATGGATGGATGGATGGATGGATGGATGGATGGATGGATGGATGGATGGATGGAGCGATGGATGGAGCGATGGAGCGATGGAGTGATGGAGCGATGGATGGAGCCAGAGGTTGTGGTTGACAACTCTGTGTCATTGTGTCTAAGTGGAGGCCAGTGACAAGAGATGTCCCTCAGGGATCTGTCTTTGGCCTAGTGCTCTTCAACTTCTCTATCGGTGACACAGACAGTGGGATCAAGTGCACCCTCAGCAAGTCTGCAGATGACATGAAACTGAGTGGTGCACTTGACACATCTGAAAGATGGGATGCCACTCATGGGGACCTGGACAAATCTGAGAAGTGGATCCACAGGAACCTCCTTGTTCATAAGCAAAAATTACGTTATAGTTTAGTCCCTTAATATCAACAATTTAATTACGATTCAAATACAGAAAGAGGTCAAATTCAATATCCACAGAGTAAGGCTCTAAAATTAATACAGCTCATATATGTGTACATGGGATATTAATCTGAAATAGGGAGGAAGAAAGAATTAATGGTGTCTGGATTAAAGGAACAACGAAAGAATGGAGAGAAAGACATTGAGTTAGATTCATCCTCAGACCTTCTTTTTTTCCAAATTAATTTTACTTTTCACTATTTTCACAGATTTGATCTCTCTATTTATTTCTAGATTCTATACTCCTTGTCTCCAAGAGGACAAGATGTCCCCAGAGGCAGTATACTCTGAGTTTTACTATGACTATATTATAAACTCTAATGATGTTTGCCTAACTCTGTGAATTCTTAATTTACTCAGTTGTACAAGAACAACATGTGTGCATCTCAAGACTAATAATGTTGTGTAAAGACCAGTAAATTTTCTGAAAATGACAAAGCAAACACTGACCTGGGAAGATAGATAGTTAGGGGTTTGGGTTTTTTTCAGTAAAATGGGTGAAAGATCAACATAACTGGAAGTCAACACATATACAGAAAACCAGTCAGACTAAGCAGTAGGGAAAATGTGATTTTGTAAATCATAGAAAGTGCTCATATTTTGAAATTAATCTTTTGCACTATCCAGTTCACAGTATGAATTAAGCTATTTGCTTTGAGGAGGGACAAAATCAGAACAATATAATGTCCTAGTATTTTGTCAAATGGAGAAATGCAAGAAAAAGAAGAAAAGGAATCCAGGTCTAAACTGAAATTGCTACTTCAATTTATATATATATATATTTTAAAATATTCTGCTCTTCTACTGAAAGTCTACAGATATATCCCAAATGCTATCAGCTGTGGAGTGGCTAAAAATGAGCCTTGATAATGACTAATGTCTTGTATATTCTGACATTTTAAAGAAACATTAAGAAATACTGTTTGACTTTCAAAGGATGATAATAGAAATTTGTATTTAAATAGTATATTTAAAAATGTTCTATGAAGTGTGTGTTAATAACATTACTGATAATATCCAGTTGATAATTTTAAAAGTCCTTAGTACTCCTCAACTCTTCTTATGGTACTTATAACTACTATTTGTAGAAGTACTGCATCTTGCTACTAATCTTTCTCTTACTGAAACTGATGGGAGGCAGGCATAATTAGCACCCATCTGAGTGAAATTATGAAAAATTATATGCCTCTGCAAATTTTACCTGAATTTTAATATAATTGTGCTGTGACTCACTACAGAACTGATATCACAGGGCATTTTAATGATATTTCAGTACACATGTAAAAAGGCTTTTCTTTCCTTGCAGTTATCCTGCATCTTAAATTTAGTATTTTCCTTTCCACTTTCCTCTTGTTTTTATCTAACCTACTATTCATTAGAGGAGATAATTCCTATGTATGAAAAATAGCAGATGTATTTCCCAAATGCCCAAATTTTAGTCTTAATTCGTTCACTTGTTTAAGTTATTGTAACTTATTTTACTTTCTTGTTTTCCTGATATTTTATTCCAGCTTTGCCTTCAGGTTCTTTCCTATACATGAAAGCAATCATACTTTTCTTGTTAGATCTTGGCTCTTTTTCTTACATTTATTGAAGATCTACTGAGATGGTTTGTCCACATGCAAAATTTAACAGTAACTTTTCAAAACAGTGTAGTTCAACTTTTTCATTTTGTTGAAAGCTCATAATATCTTTCTTTAGGCTACCTTCATGGAAAACGTAATATGTCCTTTTGGGGGTTTTTGAAGTTATGTATAGGTTATCTTTTTCTCAAAACTTCTCATTTGTTTATCTTGTTAAAATTAATTTGCATGTTAAAACTGACCCTTTTTTGATGGCAGTCAGCATTTCCTTCTTGATATATTTGCCCTTCATCCACCAAGAAAAAACACAACCCAAAAGACTGTAATGGAGAATGCCAATAGAAGCTAACATTCTCTAAGGAACATGATAGCTTCCATTCTGTAGAGTTCTGATCAGAAACTGATGACAGAAAGGTTTCCAGATTGTCCAAAACATTAAGAACCTTTCCTAGAAAGGAATACAGTCATCTGACCTCTTTTTTTTCTTCCAGCTTCTCTTTCTATGTTCTCTCTTTTATTATTCTGAAGAAAAATCTCCGGAGAACCTCATGAATTATTCCTTTCTACATTGTTTTCTCCCATGGGACAGTATGGACCTACATACAAGCTTCTCTTTGTGCATTTTTGAATTGTTCTTATTACAGCACAGTTATGACTTTAATACAATGGTTGGAAATATGAATGCCCTGTCTGAGAAAAATGTTTGTGTGTGTGTGTGCATGTGTGTTTTTACTTCTGACAGAATCCCAGATGAACCATAAATGTCAGGGAAATATTCTTCAGTCTTTTCCCTGAATCACATAAAACAACTCTTAAAAGTATTTTTTTTAAAAAATGAAAACAACAATATAAACTAGAGGACTTAAATTTAAAGAAAGTGAAAATGAATAGTCAGAACTGCATAGTGTCCTGGTTCTGGCTAGACATGTTAAATTTTTGCAGTATTCAGGAGGGAGCATGTCTAGGGCCCAGATGGTATTTTACCACCTCACATCATTTTTTGGGAAAGGGGGAAGGGCTCCCTTCCACATGGAGTAGCATGGCACAGGGAGCAGTCAGGTGTTTGAGGGGGCTTTCTGTGTGGGCAGGTGAGCAATCACATATGAATTTTTCACTTCTTGTATAATCTGTCATTAGTATTGTTGCTGTTACTGTTCATTCTTATTTCATTGCTATTTCCAGTAGATTGTTCTTAACCCATGATCTGTCCCTCTTGTTCCTCCAGTTCTCCTCTCCAGCCTGTTGCAGGGGGAGAGGGCATGATCAGACTCCACACGGTTTCAGTAGGAACATTACATTAGGGAATACCATTCCTTAACCTTGATGAAAAGATATTCAAAGTTCATGTACATTTCTTTGGTCTCAAATGTCCTAAAAGAGGGAATATCTGCTTGCAGTCAATGCTCTGACTTTCTGATTTGCTGCAGCAGGCTCTGCATGCTCTTGTTTTATTCCTGAGGAGGTTTTCCCCTCCCTGAGGTGTTTTCATGGGCCATCTTACTGCTTGTGTGAGGGAAAGTGTCACGGTCCTATGACATAAAGGGATCCCCAGAACCTACTTCCCTTCAGAGGTGATGCTCCTAGCCTCGTCCTTTTTGGAAGACAGTAACTCATAGTCCAACAATGAACAAATACAGTGCCATGGGCAAATAGCTGGCAGTCTCGTTCAGTAAAGAATCTGGATCCTGATCAGCTTATTTTGAGCTTTAATTAGTAAATTACAGTGCAGCAATTTCAGTGTGTGATCTTCTGTGTGGTAATTTGTGTGTTGCAACCATGATATATATATACAAACTTGTAAATGTATAACTTCATTGCATATGAGGTTCACTTTAAAAGCCTAGTTGCAGGTTTTCCTTGTACATTATGCTTAACGTGTATGCTTAAACATGTTACATCTCTCTCAGATAATTTCTACTGATTTTTCTGATGAGGTGGTTGGATTTGATTAACAGTGACTCATCAAAGTCAGCATGTTTCTCTTTTTATCTATATGAATTGCCCTTTATCTGTTACACAGTTTTTCTTTTAAGTAGGATGAATTATTACCTTTTCTTTTGTATTTCATGGGTTGAATACCAGTTTTGTTTTGTTCTTTTCTATTTCACTTGTTATGATCTGATTGCTGAGAGATGCCTCAGCCTGAATTAATGTGCAAATGAGACCATGTGCCAAAATCAGTAGTATGGATTTATTTAACAGTAAATCTGAGATACAGAGATAGAAAGAAATAGGAAAGAGTGGGGGGGAGTGAAGGAGAGAGAGAGATTGAGAAGCAAAAAATCACCACACTGTGGATTCAGAGGAGTCCCATTGGTCCTTCTTCACCCTGGCCTTCTCAGTAGTGGGGGTCCCAGAGTCATTCTGGAGGTGTCACTTTTATACAGTCCAATTTGTGGGTATCCATGGGTGGTCAGAGATGTTCCCATAACTTAGGGTGACATGTGTATAAGCAGCTGTTTCCTTTTCCACAGTTTGCCATAGTGGAAATTTTTGTCCAGATGCATTAACCAGGATGTGTTAACGAAACTTCAGCTCCTCTAGGCCTGGAATAAGCACCTTCCTGTTGCAAATTCCTGTCTTCTGTGCTTGTCTCAAGTTCATATGGTGGTGACTTGCCCTATGTTATGGCAAGTCACTTCTGTGACCTTGACAATATTTGAGGCAATTGTGGTCTTTAAGTCTCCTTACATATCCCTGTGGCTCAAACAGTGTCTGCCTGGGACCTTTCTACAATTCACAGGCTGTCCATGGGAGTGATGTGTTTGTAGAAAAGTCAGAGGAGAAAAGGCAGAAACAGCAGGAAAATGACACAAGTAATTATACAGTGTACAATAGCTATCCCAATCATTACAAATGTAACTCCAGCTGCAATCATCAGGCCAATTTTCATTATAGCCGTTGCCCTCCACCCCACAAGTCACAAGGATTAGAATATGGACATCAGCCGGGAAGGTGGCCTTGGGTTTGGACTGAAAAATCTCTGATATTTGATCAGTGATTTCTTTAATTTTGGCTTGGGCTTCTTCAGTTGATGATGTTGCATTGTGAATGGTATTACAATACTCAGTTTCAGTAAGATTTAACATTCCACATATGCCTTGTTCCTTTAATAATAACATATCTAATGCCAACTGATTTTGTAAAGCCATTTTTGACACTTGTTCTTGCAAGTTCAAGAATTGTTCTTGAACAGATAGGAACAGATGCTTGGCTT
>WAAE01008173.1:0-10393 GCA_013400495.1 Nicator chloris
CTTTCAAACCAGCACATAGAGTTTGTGAAAAACTTCAGAATTTGGCATCACAACGAACACTGCTATGTGCCCATGACATGTGTGTCTGCTCCTATACATACACACAAAGACCCTCAATGTTTAGGCTTGCAGATCCTCTTATTAAAAATTAAGACCAGTTTTTAATAAAGATTTCTCATCAGAATTCACCAATATCACGCATCGATTTTAATATCTATTTAGAACAACTGTGACTTTGCAGAGGCTCACTCAAGAGCTTATTACATTTTTCTAACCAAAATGAAATTGCTTTAAGGCTTTACTGTTATTACAAAGATGAGGAATGGCAGGGTACAGTCAACTGTAATATGGCAGAAATGCAATAAATAAGGTTTAGTGTAGAGGCAGACTGAAGTGACCCATGATACACAGCACTGAATGAAAGCAAGCATTTTCAAATGGAAAGAAAAACTAGTAAAGGTCGTCCAGCAAGTGAAAGAACCAGAGAAGGTGCGTTCTGAGTATTGAACTTGCCTCTATCACTTTCTAAAAGATAAGAAGTGAGAGGAAGGGTAAAAGCTTTCATCTGAGGATCTGCTGTGGAAGCAGTACAAGAGGATGCACATGCCATCAGTTTGAGCAAGCGTTATGGACACCCTGGTATCAGCATGTCCCAGGCAGGTTTGTGTCAACATTACCCAATTAGTATACACAATGAGGTGTTTAATTTGATGTTTTTTAAAAATTCAATTTGATTTCCTCTTTTTTCAAAATGCAAGATCCTAGGAGATCTGAGGCAGCCTGGCAGAAAGGCTGCCAGCTTTCTGGCTGTGCTTTGGTAGAGGTTTGCAAAACCATTTATGCAAAACCTTTTATTTTTCCTTCAACGTTGCTGGGTGGCTCTAACAAACAAATCCATCTTCTTGCTTTCCTTGCTACTATCCAGCAATATGCAGATCTCTATGGAAATAGAGAGAGAACATTCACTCTTTTGAGAGCAGAGACTGTGATTCTTTTTTTCTGAATACTTTTTAAGGAATCTTTTCTGGAAAAAAGGCTTTTGTCCCTGGAGAAGTCTTTGTTGTTGTGGGGAGCAAGCTGGCCCACAACATAAGTGATACCTTGACCTCACCTCTAGCTGATTCTCGCAGTGCAGTAGCTGGAGCCTCCTTCAGCCAAAGGGAACAGTTTCACTCCAGGGCTGGAGAACTGCAAGCATATTTATTCACCGAATATGAATAATCTCCATGCGTTATGCAGGTTGACTATCTAATGTCAGTACTCATTTGCCACAGAAGGTAGTAACTTGAAGAGATGCATCCCTGCCAAATCTAACAATCAAAATTTCACTTCCTCTTCCATATTACAAACTAAATCCTGTATTTTAAAAAGCTCATCTGTCTATCAGGATATTTACCACATTCTGCATTCATCCCAATGGCCGCTGAGCACTTACTTATCAAAGCATTTGTCTGTAATGTGGTAAAAAATATCCATTTAATTTTGATCTTTAAAGAAAAGGGGAAATGCTTAAGTGGGAGACTGGATTGCAAAAAAGGACAGAGAGCCTTTGCCCTTTGGACTGCCATCTAAAATGAGTAGCTTGTGGAGGTCTTTGTTGAGCTCAATCAGATTTGCAGCAGACAGCAGTCTGGACTGCATCGGGCACATCGCTATGAGGGCTGTGAGAGGGTTGCAATCCATCTCTCCCTGGCTCCTTCCTGGGGATGAACTGCTCCAAACTGAGATGAGGCTGTTTGGCTTATCTGGGCTGCACTTCAACTGTGAGGGGACTGAGTGGATTCAGTGAGAAGCTGGAAGATATCAGCCTCTGCAAAAATGCAGAGTTGGGGCTACTGCACTTAATTTCCAGAGCTCAGCCTAGGGGTCAAGAAAGTTCACAAAGAGAGCCTATGTGAAGGGACATAGTGAGAAGTTATTGCCAGAATTGTTATTGCCTTCTTCCATTTCAAAGCTTGAGACTTAATTTCCTCCTTACACCTCTGATATAATTTTTCAGTGTTCAGCACTCTGTGGGGACTGTTGATATACAAAAAACTAATTAGTTAAGGCTCCATTTATCTGAGAAAGCCACAGCATTCTGAAGGCAGGCCTACATCAGAGCAGAGACTGCATGAGTTGTATAATGCACTCCTGGCTTTTGAAAGAAAGCCAGGCCAAGACCTGTATCACTTTGTTGACTGAAGGCATACTTTTCCAAAAAAATCAAAGCTGAAGTTGGATTCCCAAGCCTGTGTTTGAGCTTCAGAAGTGCAGCTGGATTTTCAACCTACCAATACCTTTGAAGTTAGTGTGTGTTCCAAGTATGTTGATAGTCAGAGGAGTTATGTAGAAGCCAAGGTGTAGCAGCATGGCCAAGATGTCCAGAATGCTCTTCAGTGTTTCAGATGTATGCAAGAAGCCTTAGCTAAAAATCCCAGCCAAGATATGGGCAACCATGGTGGGTTTTTTGCCTTCCCTAATACATGAAGGATTCTGGCGAAAACAGTCCTCAGACTTTCTCGTGCCCTCGTTGCCCTGTCCATCTCTGCTGGTGAATCACATATAGCGTTTGGTGTCTGTTTCAGACTACATTATGTTTCTGACTCAGCCCGGGGACTTTAAGCACAGAGGGTGGGGAAGGGGAGAGATAGGGAAGCATTAGCTAAAGTAAAAAATTAGAAGAAAACTCTGGCAGCTACCAAACTAGATTTGCCATATATTTCTCTGTCAGAGAAGGGATTTAAAAATAAAAAACTCCAAAAATCTACAAAATCAGGCTTGAGAAAGTCTGTCTCCAATTATATGTTCTCTCTGTTGCCAGAAAACATTACAGTGAGTAAGAGAAAATTCCCTACCCCTAAAAAAGTATTTCTTACTGAAAAAAAAATTGCTCTTATCATTTTTGAAGATTGAAGGTTGACAAGGAAGCAGCAGAGTCTTTCTCAGATCTTTAAATACAGATCTATGACACAGGAATGTCTGAAATCAAGGACAATTTCTGTCTCTGTCTCAGTCCTCAGCAATGAACACAAATCAAACAGTATTAGACTCACACGATGTCTGCCCAGAGAGGTTTTTAAAAGGATCCAGAGGTGTGAGAGTGTCTCCAGAAAACCTAAAGACCACCTTTCAGAGAAGTTTTGGGAAAGAAGGGACATGCTTTGGTTTGCAGAAGGCCCAATAGCAGAGAGACATCCTGTGCCAGTGCTGTTGGAGCTTGCCCAAAGCAGCTGCCCAGGATCAGGCCTTATTGGCTGAGAGCTTTATAGATGAGCAGATGACAATCTTTCTGCTAACTCTCAATTTATTCTGGTTAAGAAGGTTATCTCTGCTGTATATACTCTTTGCTGTATAGGCACTGAACATTTGCTCAGCTATGACATCCCCCTGTGCCGGGTGTCCTGCAGTGGCTCTTGGCACACTGCCTTCTCATATCCCTTGAATATTTTTTACACTTTTTTTTTTTTTTAATTTACTTCATAATGCTATGCTACTATAATGAAGATGTTTCCTGTTTTGTATTACTTATCATCGAGACAAAGAGCAAGGAAGTTAAAGGCCAAAGAAATGCAAACCAACTCTGTCAGAGCAAAATAAAAATAAATTGTGTGTAGAGGTGGACACAGCTGGACTGCAGTAGCTGTCACAGGGGAATCTGTGGGGATCCCATGCATTCAGTTGGTTGAGGTGAAAATACTGAAATAAAATCTGCACCAAGAAGGCAGGCCCACCCTACAATGATCTGCAAGATGAAGCGTGTGCAACAGTTAAAATGGGCCAAGATCTGACGGTATGTTCTTCCTGACACTCTTAAGAAGAGCAGATGAGAATATCCATTATTTGCAGAAGTTGGGCTGGTGGGTAGACGGTTTCACGCCAGGACTGCAACAGTTGTGTTCCCTTCCCTGCACCGAGGTGTGTAATGGGACGGGGAGTGTATGGCCAACGTCATGCTAGGTTAGTGCTAGCACCAGGCCTGATGCAAGAGACAGATGGGCTGGGAGGACGAGCCATGTCACAGAGCACCAGTTTGGCAGCAGTCACTAGAGCTTGGTGAGCGCAGAGAGATATCTTCTGGTGTTCACAGGAACTGCTGCAATGACTGCCCTGGCAAAAGGCACCCCTCTCCTTAGTGAGACATGTCACTTGGGGCAGACATCAGCAAAGCACCAGTAGCTGCTGGCAAGTATCCTTTAAGCTATTCTGAAAAGAGCTCATTGGGCATGAAGGGGATGGTTTTATCTGTCCTTTCAATCCTTATCTTCTTCATTCAGTCTGCTAGAATAGTTGACAAGCAGTTGAAATGACCTTGGCAGCTCCGTAACACAAGTGACATTATTGGACTGAGACCAACAGCTGATTGCAAATAGTCCCAATAGCCCTACAGTTAAAGAACTTCCAACTCCACCATTACAGATGCAGCAGATGGAGCCTGGTGTCCCATTGCATGGAAGTCTTACATCCAGCAGGTTTGCCCAAACAGTGGACATGAGTTGCAACGAAAGAAATTCTAACTAGACATTAGGAGAAAAAAAATCACCACAGGATGAACAAACACTAGACTGGGTATCCAGAGGGGGTGTAGAGCCTCCATCCTTGAAGATATTCAAAACCCAACAAAACAAATGAGCAATGTGATCTAAGCTGAACGAGGTCTGAGCAGGGGATTGTCACAGACAATCTCCCAAGGTCCATCCAACATAAATTATTGTCATTCTTCTACAATTTCTTGAAGACTCACGATAAAATTACCTAGGCTTAAAGTAGAGAGCTTGGAGGTATTGGGACTTTCCTGTAGGAATGCACCTCTTGTAAGTTGCAACATTGGAGAGCACTTAGGCAGCCCAAAGGCAGTTACATGACAAGAAGGTCCTAGAAAGCTATTTTCTCCTGGAAAGTTGAAAGATTATGTTGGATAGAGTGAATTTTGGCACTTTTACATGGATCTTTTGCACAGACATGGCTGTTGTCAGAATCTATCCAGACAGGTTGCCCCCTTGTTTGTCTGTACAATGCAAGGGCAAATCACAAATCCCTTAATTACAAAATACAGTATGAACATTCCCTAGATGATGAAATACATTTCAGCAGATCTGTGCCAGAAGGCTAACTGGGACTTTGATCAGAGCTGTTGAAAGCAAATCAAAACAGTGTTTTATTGCTCACACCACCCTCAAAAGATCCAGCTGTTTCTGAAATGATTGCAGTGCTCACAGGGTGAGAGAATTTTCTTTTCTTCTGCAATTAAGTATAAAAAAATGAAGATGCTGTGTACAACTGTCTCATTGCTACTGACATTGGATTCATGTTGTACTAGGGTATCCACCTATAAGAAGGCCTAAGTTTGGTTAAAAACAACTTTGTCAGATATATTCTGGCATAAATTTCTATACTTCTATACATTCCAATAAATCAGAGAGGGTTATTGCTTTATTGGTGCCGGCTGTCTAATATTTTAAAGCACTTATGCAAAAATGTAAAGGCAGGTTGCAAAAGTGTAGTTACATAGACTGTACAAGTCATCAAAATAATTGTGCTGCATTTTACATATTATAGCAATGAGCAGATAGATATTGGAATGATAAAAAAGGTCTCCCAATTTGCTTCTTGCCATTAGAGAATTATATTCCATATGATTTTTTTTGTACTAGCCTTACCATCACAGTATCTTTAAAAATAGGTTAACATCCTCTATAATGTTGCTTTCCCTTTTCTTATCCTCTCCTAAGTGAGAGAGGATTATATTCACTGCCTACTGCTATGTCCTAACGATCATCATTTCTACTGTTGTTTTACATCTTACATTTACATTAGAGAAGCCAAAGTTACTTGGAGTGACCTGCAACCAGGTCACCCAGTTGGGTTTGGAAGGACTCAGGGAAGCTGAAGGGAAATGCTTGGGCTTGGACAGGTTCAAGCGGAGCAACTGGAGCCTGTCCAAGCTCCCATGCTGTCTGTCACTCTGGGGCAGTGAACACCATGACTCCAATACTGGTGACAGTACTACAGAGATGAAGAAGTAGGTAAGACTAACTGGATTTAAAGCTACCCATTTAAAGCTTCACATGAAGCACTTTCTTTTCACATTGTAAACAAGCACATGCTGAGTGTGAGATCTATGGAGGAGTCTGATTTAACAGATAAATATTTACAAACAGTTCAATATAAAACACAAGAGTAATGCTTTAATTACTCTGAAACACAATCCAAACCCTAAACCCTAGGCATCGACTGCTTTGCAGAATGACATGCAAAGCCTCTCAAGTACATATCAAACCAGCCTTGAAGGGAAGAAATATGTAATGAAATGATGGTATTGGGGGTGTGTGTGTGTGTGGGTGTGTGCGTGTATGCATGCCAAACAAGCCATCGTGCTAGCACTCTCCATGGGACTTCAAGAACCCAGTTTCTTCAAGGCACTCCAAGAACACCATTCCAAATAAAATGTCGCACAACATTGCAATGTGGATTTTTATACTAGCAGCCCTCAGGAGCAGCAGAAGGTACTGAGAGAACATGCAGTACAATTAGAACTACTCAGTATCTATTAGAGTACTTTATTAGGGCCTTCCTTAAGGGAGTCTTCTGTTAAACATTTGAAATGTATTGTCTTGGATAAATATGTAATACAAATTGGGAGTTATTAATGCATTGTCAAAAATCTATTCCAGCAAGAGTGGTTACCTTATTAATTAGAAATAGCAATCCTGAAGACTCTGTTATTTATATAATTTTAATTTTGTTCCAATTCTAAACGAAAGTTTAATTATAGTTGCACCTAATTCACCCAGAGAATGAAAGGGCCCATTTAATAAAGGACATTCTGCCTTCATTAAATGATTACAAAGGGAACTAGGAATTGATGGTATTTTACTATATTGTTCCAAATCACAGGGGAACTTGCATCAGATATGCTCCATAACATTTAAGGAAATCCTTTCTGGAACCCCAGTAAATGAATCCACAAATTACACTTTGTAATGGGTTTGTTCAATACTGGGGGGAAACACCGATTTATATAATGGTTTTACGTTTGCCAATTTTTTAACTTCCCGGTCAACGCACCAATTTTGTAGTGGTTTTAGTGTTTACTAGAACCGTACTGTGGGATAAGATTAGGAGAAAAGTCAAAACAGGCCTTAAGCTCAAAAAAAGTTACAAAAATAGTTTATTTATACACACTAAAAGAAGGAAAAATTAGAATGAAACTTTCAAAACACTCCCCTTCCCCTTATACATAAAGAGACAGAACTTACGATTTTTAGTCAGTTTCACCATTTAAGAATCTTTTCTTCAGTTCTTCAAGGAGAGGAGTCTCTCTTAGTTTACCATGGAATTTCTCCCACTGACAACTTATAACAGTTCTCTTGTGGGTTTTAACGGTCACAAAAAACAGCCACCCGAAGAAGCCTGCTTCTGTGAAATTTCCTCCCATTAGCAGTTTTTTAAGCTGCTTATGGGTCATGGATCTAATACGTTCTGGGGTGTTGCTTTTTAAAGATGAACAACTTCAAAGGCAAAAGATTCATCTCAGGGAACAGAGATGTCTTCTCACTTCTTCACTGATGCAAAGGCTTCTTACTTTTTCTTTGTTTGAGCATCTCATGAAGTCACAAGAATTACAGCTACCAATTCAATATCACTCAGTCCACCACAGATACTTATACTCAAATACTCAAATCCACATAGCTAAACATTAATCTGCCCAAATGCGTATTTTCCCATGATTTCAAAGGATAATTCATGTATGAAGTTCATTACTATGGCTTAATAAGAGAAGTCCAGCCTAAAAATGGCAAACTCTTCAATCCCTCTTTCTAATAGTCTTTCTACTCTCTCTTCACTGACTGTTTATGCTGTGTCTCTTTATAGTTCAAATCACTTTGTCTGTTCACACTCAGGGAAGGGCCAGTGTTTTTGTAAATCTTATCTGTCAAAGAAAGACTTAACATTCTCCCAGGTCTTCAGAGGGTATGATGGTTTCCTCCGGGCAGTGGCCGAAGGTAGTACATTCAGGCCACGCTGGGTCTGCGCCAGGATCCCGGGGTTCTGGCTGCTGCAGGGCTACCTGCCCAGTTGCAGAGCTGCTCCTGGTCTCAGCTGCATGATCTCTCGCGCAGCTGGGGGAAGGGCCCGGCAAGGGGTCTTGGTAGCGGTGGGAGGAGGGCAGCTAGGATCTCATGGCAGCATGCCCGCGGCTGGGCTTCTTTCCCCTTTCCTCTGCCTGGCNCTTTCCCCCGCCGGGGGGGGGGGGGGGGGGGGGGGGGGGACTGGCCCGGCCCGGCCCTGCCACGCCTCCTGGGCCGCGATGGAGGTGCGGCTTTAGCGGTAAGATTTTAGCAACGGCTGGGGCTTGATTCCGGCCGGGATGGGACATACTCTCCACCTCTCCCCCTGCCCGGGAGTCACCGGCTCGACCCTGCCAGGGCTGCAGCACCAGCAGGGCCCGGCCAGGCCGCGCCAGGCCCGGGGGCCACGCGGCAGAGCAGGACCAGTTGCCTGTTCTGGGGCCGAAAGGAAGTTTCCCGGGCTTCTGCTGATTTTAAGCTTGTGTGACCCAGAGGTGTATAGCTACGTTTAATTGGCCAATCTGGCCATCAATCTTGAAAGTCAGTCACTAATTTGTTTTTACCATCTGTGGTAAACCAACACACACTTCAGTATCTCAAAGTGCTGCCTTCCTCAGATGGAATTTGTCACTCCCAGGATCAATATGGAGAGTACAAGGTTAGACAAGCTTTATGGAGAGCAGGTCTTGAGGTTGAAGCATCATACATATCAGCATGTCACGTTGCCAATGTATTCATATTTAAGTGAGCAGACATCCCATTCTTGGAGCAAAGTCTAGCTATAAAAATTTGCTACAGGTTAATCCTGTTTTTCAGAGGAAATAACGGAAATGAAATTTTTTTTAACAAACTTGACAAATATGTGGAAAAAAGACACACCCATTAAAATGATTGACACACTTAACACTAGATTGCCTGTTGTGGTCTCAGTGCAGAAAAATCAAAATGAACACCCCTGTTTAGCACAAACAATGAATAAATATCTCTCTGGAGAATTAGACCAGTAAAATCTAATTTTGTTAGTCTAATTCTCCAGAGAATTAGACTAATCTAATTTATTAGATTTAATTTTATAAATCTATAAAAATAATAAATTTTATTTATAATAAAATTTATTTTATAACATAATTTATATTTATATTATATTAAAAATAAGATAAATTTATATAATAAGATAAATTTTGCCCTCTAGTAATACATGTCCAGATAACATCAGCAAGTGAACAGCTTATTTAAACGCACAGAGGGAAAGGATTTGTGCCATCCCTTTGTTTTACTACCCCAGCAGCAAGAGCAGAGCACCATGAGGGATTTATTCATCAGGTGTATCAGGTTTGTGATAGGCGCTCTGGTACTGGGACTCGGACTGAAGTGCCTCACTTCAAAGGCATTCTGTGTAGGTAATGCTACAGTAGCTTTGATGGGGACACGGGGACCTGCTGCACTGACACCAAAAGTCAGAGAGCTGAGAGCAAGGGAGACCTGTATA
Source organism: Nicator chloris (assembly GCA_013400495.1). NCBI lineage: Eukaryota > Metazoa > Chordata > Aves > Passeriformes > Pycnonotidae > Nicator > Nicator chloris. The sequence goes on from WAAE01008173.1 coordinate 9,541, forward strand.
GAAACATAAGATTAACCCTATGCTGCAGCTAGGAAGTGCCAGTACATATCCATGTGTATTGCTCTGAAAAGGAAGAGCAGCATTTTATTTTCCCCCTACAAGTAAAGGTGAGTTTCAACATATGGAGAGGGAAAATGACAAAAATCCTCATTTCCTCTATTATAATTTTGTAGTGGAATTCTCCCTGTTAGCAAGAGCCATAGCTCAGCAGTAACCTGTGGCTGCTGGGAATCCTTTACTTGCATTGTAAGCATTTGGGGATTTTTACTGTGGACTGTACATAGTCCATGTCCTCCAGGATTCCCTGCACATGGGTTGNTTCAAAGGATAATTCATGTATGAAGTTCATTACTATGGCTTAATAAGAGAAGTCCAGCCTAAAAATGGCAAACTCTTCAATCCCTCTTTCTAATAGTCTTTCTACTCTCTCTTCACTGACTGTTTATGCTGTGTCTCTTTATAGTTCAAATCACTTTGTCTGTTCACACTCAGGGAAGGGCCAGTGTTTTTGTAAATCTTATCTGTCAAAGAAAGACTTAACATTCTCCCAGGTCTTCAGAGGGTATGATGGTTTCCTCCGGGCAGTGGCCGAAGGTAGTACATTCAGGCCACGCTGGGTCTGCGCCAGGATCCCGGGGTTCTGGCTGCTGCAGGGCTACCTGCCCAGTTGCAGAGCTGCTCCTGGTCTCAGCTGCATGATCTCTCGCGCAGCTGGGGGAAGGGCCCGGCAAGGGGTCTTGGTAGCGGTGGGAGGAGGGCAGCTAGGATCTCATGGCAGCATGCCCGCGGCTGGGCTTCTTTCCCCTTTCCTCTGCCTGGCAGCTGCTCGGGGGGGGGGGGGGGGCGGGCCCGG